>OY720022.1:3785219-4090029 GCA_963082485.1 Eudonia mercurella
AATAACAGCTTGAGCAGCATGAATTGTCTTAAAATGCATTTTTCTATCTACTCTTTTCTCTTTTATTCTATGATTTCATTCTATTATCTTTTTTTATTATCTTTTGATCGGCATAAATTATGTTATAGTGTAAAATTATGACCATTTTATTTCTTTTATCGTAAGATATATGTCAGGCGTTTATTATTATTTTAATTCCTTATGACCTTATTTACCTCAATGTATTGTAGGTATCTTCTAAACAACAAGTCTCCATAGTGTGGTACGTGCCGGTCATAATGTTCTCACGTTCAAACCGTTTGGAGTAATATTATTTATTACCTCAGCTCAATTCCTAAACAGCACAATTATTCATTAATATAAAATAGATTAATAATAACCATTTTTACAAACTTGTTTATACTCAGAGAGCTATGCCAGTGTCACTTCTAGGTATCAAGTTATGTACTGATGTAACTATATATAATTAATAATTATATAATTTTGCGAAATATTTCGTTTTATTTGTTAATTAGCATTCCTACACATTGTTAAAAAAACGCAGTGTGAGTAGGCCTCCAATAAGGTGGAACGAGACGATTTGGCGAAGGTCGTGAGTCACCGCTGGATGCGAGCAGCAGAAACATAATAAAGACATATAATTGCAATATTCATTTATTAAAAATAGAAATAGAAAATATATTGTACTTCATAACGTAAGTTCTTAAAAATTATTGTAAAATCTTAATATAGAAAAGTAAGTTTAAAATTGATATAACACTAGTTAGAAAACAATTCGTATATAATTACGTTAGGGACGTTAGAATTTGTACATTATAAAGTATTATTTTTCTTGTTGCTTAGAACATAATCAATCATCACTGGTTTAAACTCGGAGTACCGTGTTCTTGGTAGAGGTTCGAGCGTGCGCACGCACTCTTTTTAACTTTGATTTCTGCACTTCTCATGCCTCGAGAACAGTGCCAGTACCTGTAGCGTCACTACTCATACATTATACTATGAAATACAAAATATACTGATGTGCTTTCACTTAACTGTACGTATAAAAATTGGGAGAAATACCTAACGTTTCACGCAAGAATAAATAAATTGCCACATAATACTGAACACGAAAGCATTACTTCCATTGACACGTTTCCTAAGTAGGTATGTAGTACACGACATCGAAAGCAACACTATAATAATATAAACTTTTTATTATCTACAGGAGGTATATCGTGTAGGTATCTCGAGAGAGTAAAGAGCTCACAAGCTCACAATTTATAGAAATGCAACTATATAGCGAGCTATATAGCTCGATAGCGAGCGAAAAACTGCCCGGTACGCTCAGGTGCAACATACCTATAATATAATATTTCTTTAAAAAATTTATAAAGCACAAGATTACTAACATTCACATTAATATAAATATTGTGAAAAACTACACAAAATACATACAAAAATACAGTCAGTGTAAATCAAAATCAAAAAGGTCGAACAATAATGTCCATAATTGTTTCTTGTCAGAAAGACTTCCATTACTTAGTTACAAAATGTGCAGAATTTCCAATAATTTTATACCCAAACTGGATCTCGACGTTTTCTTAGACATAGGTAAGTATATTAATTCAATCTAAAAATGCGACTATTTTCGGCACTTTTTTGTGTAATTGTAATACAATAAAATTGTAGGATTACATTGCCACAATGTGTAATCTAAGAAAGTGCGCAGACGACTGACTTTTGTCCGCTTGTTTGTTATTATCAGTCCCTCGTGTGCGTTAGTTGCTGAAGTTTTAAGCGATCTATTATAATGACAGACGAGAAGGCCCGTCGTCTGCCCTATCCCTAAACTATCATTTAATAAATAACACATACGTCCAGAGTGCGAAGTGCGAGTTTTATTTACCATACGACCGACTTAGTAGCGTTAATACAATTGGTATGGCATCGACAAGTTCACTATTTGTGTCGTTGCTTCGATCCCATACAAACTGTAGTTAACTTTACTCGTTCAAATAGTGGTGATAAAACTCTCAGCTCACATAAAAAAGGTTATTATTTATGCGTATGTTAAGCAGGGTAACCACGTGGAGGCGTAGCTCGTTATTAATGAAATAATCTATAGGTGTGTGCGTCTTTAAGTTACTGCGTATACAAACTGCGAGCGCCTTTGTGTTCGCACTTGCCGGTGGGCGCCGACGACGTATACACATACAGTATCATACATTGCGTGCTACACCTCCAAGTGAGCCCTAATAAAGATAAATGCTCAACGTGGTATTACATGAAAATGAGATCTTATTAAAACATAAGTGACGCTTGTAGTGCAACGTGTCCGGCCAGCGTTGGCGCGAAGCTCTAGAACTGTATGCCGGCCTGCACCTGGGCCATGAGCTCGGCGGACCTGCGCAGCTGCGCCGTCTCGCCGTCGGTGAGCGGCTGGCGGATCACGTCCGAGATGCCGGTGCTGCCCAGCACGCACGGCAGCGACAGGAACACCTCTTCCTCGATGCCGTGCTCGCCCTGGAACCATGGCAATAATAGTCAGCTCGTGCATTTCATTGAGAAATTACTGCAGATAGAAATGCGCAGACGGTGGACTTTTATTGTAAGCGTGCGAACATGTCCCTTGTGTGCATTAGTCGATGAAGTTGTAATTGTAAGCGGTATTTTTCCTTTTGATTCCTTAACCCCTTGCGCGATTAGGCACCACGTTGGTGCCTAACTTTCACGTTGGTGCCTAACTTTTTGACACCGGACGCGATTAACCTTACCAAGGTTTCGCTTTAACAGAGGTGCGATTTTTGAATCCCACCGGTGATCTTGAAATAATAAGTGACATGAAATACACTATGCATTATGATAATTGTTTTTTTTACAAATTGGTATTTAAGCACGGTATGTCCGTTCGAAAATTTACGATGTCAAGAATTAATTCTCTCGGACTTGGTTTAAGGGCTCTTTCAAATTAGGCGTTTCGTGTCAGACCGCTGCCGCTACCGTGCGTTTTCATATTAAACGCCAGCCGCACGCTTGTTTTAATATGGAACGCAGTGCAAACGCACGACAGCGGTTCGACACAAAACGCCTAATTTGAAAGCGCCCTAAGAGTGAGAAGAAGCATTCTTAATTGATATCCTAGCGTGACAATTAGTCACCGGTTTCCGGTCACCTTAAAATGGTGATGAATTTTATTTTATTTTATTTTATTTAATAATTTCATATCACACAGTGTTATTGGATGGAGTGGGAAAGAGCTACCAAATTGAGGTGGATGGATTGACTGTAATTAAAAAGAACAGCTGATAGCAGAGAGTGAAAGAAACATTTTGGACCGACCCCTAACTTGCGTCTTAGGGTCTTCCCCATAGTAATAAATTGATAGATTGGTTATTTATAAAGGTTCAAATAATTTTTAACGCAAATTTTGTTGCGAACAAATTACAAAAACAAATGTTGAAAAAATGTCCACGAGCAGGATTTGAACCTGCACCCTTCTGACATTCCGGGTCAGGTGCTCTTCCAATTGAGCTATAGTGGTTCTAACTAGCCCGCCGAAATTATTCAACACTTTTTACTTTGAAAGCCAAAGGCGCCTATTCAATGTCAACAACTACCGTCATTAACATCCGATCTCAATTGGACAAAATCAATTCAATCTCAATTCACCTGACCCGGAATGTCAGAAGGGTGCAGGTTCAAATCCCGCTCGTGGAAATTTTTTCAACATTTGCGTTTTTGGTTATTTATTTTGTACCTGTAGTTATTATTATTGTCATTTATTCTGACGGAGGGAAAAGACGGTATCATGAAAATATAATATAATTGACTCAGGACAATAAAACTTCAACTATAAAATGCTATATCGATTTTCAAGAGTTATTTCAGCGAACCGTCCTAGATACTCTGACGCAAGGTAAACCAGTATTTTCACAGATACCTAGAACACGCAATACTCGTAGCTCTCGATGACATCACCTATTTGTCATTATTGCTCATCATCCGTCTTGCTAATGTAGGCGATTGTCCCCTATGTATCGTTTCATAATATTCAAATAGTTATCAACACAGTATTAAAGTAATGGAAAATATACTTATTGTTACGCGTTAATCGAAAATTCTCTGTATTTTCAACTTTTAATGTTTAAATGTCTGAAAATTACGAGGTCAGAAAATCTAGTTAACGATTTAGACCATTAACCTTAGAAAGTTTTAAACTGAGCTACCGTCTATCCTATTACAAAAAATACATCACGTCGTACAATTTAAATTGTCCTTCTTCAATTATTAGTAGCCAATGAATTCACTAAGTCAGCGTCAGTGGGCAAGCAACTAACTATCAACTTTACTGTTACATTTGATTATAGTGTCAATAACTGTTATTCATAATAAACATACAATTAGAACAAAACTGCGTTTAAACTTACCTTCAAGTAGGTCGAGACAGCGTGCACACTATTGGCGTTGGAGAGTATTGCGCGCGCAAGCTGCGAGAGCGAGAGGCCGATAGCCCAGGAGGTGTACCCCTTCAGTTTGATAACCTCATAGGCGCTCTTCACCACCATCTCGTGCGTCTCCTGCCACTTCTCAGGGTCCACTTCGGTTCCGATCTTGGGGTTGAGGTCGCTCAGCCGCACCCCGGCGATGTTCACTCCCGACCATACGGGCACTGTTATAACAAACAGAATGAAACATCAAATTATTAATGTGTGGCACTAATTTGGAATCTTAGCGTGTCATGGCGGGGTGAATGCGTGGTGACGTTAACCATATTATAAGTACTTTCCTGTTATGCCTGTAGAGCTGAGTTATATAGATAGACATGCAACAAAACCTTGGTTCTATAAGTAAAATTTAAAGAGAAATAATAAATTGATCCACATAAAAATAGTAGGCTAACCTAAGTAACCTAAAATGCTAAGTTAGCATCTAAATAGTAGTTTAGGTGCTAACTTTGTATTTTTAGGTGCTAACTTAGTATTTTTGTAGGTTAGGTTAGGTTAGTTTGGTGATCGATTAAATACAACCCAAATTTAATTCGCTTGAGATTATACTTTTTATAATGTTATTGGTATTAAACACCAAGATAGCAAACCTATGCCACTTTTTATTCAATTCATGCAAACTGCATTTTTTTAAAATTTTTATAACTATTAAGTATGACATTTAGTTCGAATCAGACTAAGCGACGTTTTTAGCATAATGTCGCTTACGGCTTAGCTCGGTAGGTCACGCTCAACCTTTCGCCACAGATTAGGTAATAGTTACTTCGTAACTTTCGCTGCCGGTTGGTGCTAAACCCAAAGTCACCTAGTTATTTACTAAAAGTATATGTACACACACTCACCACTACTATCCCCATGTTCACCGATGATGTACCCGTGGCAGGAGGTGGGCGCGACGCCGAGCCGCTCCGACAGCAGGTAGCGGAACCGCGCCGAGTCCAGGTTAGTGCCGGAGCCGATGACGCGGTGCTTGGGCAGCCCGCTCAGCTTCCACGTCACGTACGTCAGGATGTCCACCGGGTTGCTCGCGATCACGAATATCGCGTCGGGGCTGTGCTTCACCAGCTGTTGCAGGTGATTGGTAAATGAGATTTGTTATAATTCTCATGGTAAGTCAATTAGAGAATCGTTAAAAATGTATTTCTTATTCCACAGCGAGAAAGCGCTTTGCGTTTAGATGGAATGAGACCCGATGAAACCTCAACTGCTGAGAATCTTTCTAAACTACTAAAACACAACAATAAAAAAATTAAGGATGGTGGTAGTTAGTCGAGCGCACTTAAAACAAACCTTACCACCATCACTAAAACCGAGTACCTATAATAATATTTATCTATCGAATAACAAATCGAGCGACCGAATCGACTAAGGAATCGACCCTGTAACCTTTTGTAAGCTTTTACTAAACACCTCTATCGGTGTACTGTTTTCAAGCGCCTACCGGTGGGATGATGTGCTTGAGCACGTCGGTGTTGCGCTGCACCAAGTCCAGCCGGGTCTCGCCCTCGCGCTGCCGCACGCCCGCCGTCACGATGCACAGCTTCGAGCCAGCGGACACCGAGTAGTCTACACACCGACATAGAAACACTTATAAAACACTTTTAAAAAATGCATGGAATTCACATTCATCCAATTCCCACACACTGGATAGGGCAGCGTAACTTTACACTTTTGTACTTTTAAACGTTGATACCTACATAGTGCTCTAGTATGTATGTACCTGTACAATAATTTTACAATCATTTTCCTAGTAAATGTGTACGTAGGTATGCATAATTTGTAATACCGGGCTCTTGAAGTTTATAATAAATTGTGTTGTTTAATATTAATTTTAAAAAGTCTTTCGCAATCGCTATAGATTTTGTATTTAATGATTGAGCAAATCAAAATATTTCAAGCTCCTCCTCCGTGCTTCGGAAAGCGCGTTGAACCGTTGGTACCGAGCGTCATGGCTGCTAATCAATAAGGTCTCAATAGTGTGTCAGTCAGCCAAAATTAGGCAACCAACACACTGCTGAAACGTTATCATAGAGAGACCTAAGGCCCAGAACTATGTCGGTAAAATGTAAAAGGACCATCATTATTGTTCATCTATTTTTGTATTCTTATAAAAAATCCTAATCTAAATACTCTGATGCTGCATGTTGGTAGAAATTGGTATTAGAAAGAAAGAAAGAAAAACCTTTATTAATACACACATAAAAACTCAAAAACGGTACCTACCCTACCTAGGTATGAGGGTGATAGCTATTGGCAGTGTATTTCTCACCCGTGCTGGCCTGTATCTTGGCGTTGCGCATGAACGCGGAGCCGTGCTGCAGGTCCATCATTTCCCCCTTCAGCTTGTCCGCCATCACGTCCACCAGCGCGATGTTGTTGGTCACGCCCTGGGAAGAGTTCAATGTAAACCATGCATCCATGAAGATAAAGCATATTCTTGTCTGTTATCCATTGTGTTTTGCCACTTTGCTTGGAAACAGTCACTTTGAACAGTTTTTGTTCAAGGTGCCTAGTTAGAGCTTAACTTGACGTTCAACTTTAAGGAAAACGAAAATTGATTGGAATTTTTTAACTCGCCTCGTTTGTCACCACCAGTATGCGCTTTGAGCCAATAAATACATAACATCTCGTTTTCGTGGCACCATGATTTCCCATACTTATTATTTTACTTGGGAATGTAAAATAATTTGTTACTACTGTAATACTGCTCTATGAAGAAAAAGTATAATTCTAAAAAAAAATTAAATTGTTTAATAATTATTTTAATTTTCACACGACGCTGACGATATATTATTTTAAGTAAATATATTTAACTTTATAAGACAAATTCCCAAAATTTGGACTTATGCCACAGAATACATAATAGTAAGTATTATGCTTTATCGTTTTAGCAGGGCAGAATAGGCGTCGGTGGCGCGGAATATAACCACAGATGGAAAGTGACAGAATCCAAAATAAACAGAACGCAATTTTTTTAACGTACCTAACTAAATATTGTTGAATGGCACTACCTCGCCTATACTTTTTAATCTTATGACAACAGTCATTATCATAGCTCATGTTCTGTGAAGTAGTTCGCCTTCTACAATGACATGTAAGTGGAGGTAGGTAGTCAGGGTCTACCTTTTATCGCAGAACTTTATATGTCATAATTTTATTATGCATAACAGCGGAAAGCATAAACTTCATTTCGCAGAAAATCATTTGGCACTCATTAATCATACATGCAAAACTCATAATTTTATAAGTCAGAATATCTTTAGGCATACATTTAATATCCATAATAATTAAGAGGCAGATGATCATATCTCAGGAAGTCTATATTCATGGACCCACGATTCCGGTTAAGGGTTAACAATTTCAAACGTCAGCTTTTGTCGGTACTTATATCTAAAAGGTAAGGTCTAGGTATGTAAAAAAACGTCGTTTTTGGTCAACATACTAATTTAACCTAACCTAATGAACTCTTTACACTTTTTTTATGCGAAATGTAATTTTATGCATTGAACATATTCCTTTAAAGAAAATTATGCCAAATAAAATTCGTAGCAACAAAATTCTGCCAGGTAGAAGGAACCGAGGTAGTCAATTATGTATGACTGTGATCAATGCACACATCGTTTAAATTAATCCCGGTTTAAACAATTGTAATTCAATAGCCGTTCTTTCTAATACAACTTTACGAGTATAGTGTTTGAGTACTGGTAATAGAACGCTGCTTATTGCGTGTTTCGATCATGCTCTTATGAAGTAACAGTTGGTAGACGAGGTACCTACACTGGTCACTGGTACAGCGGTCGCAGTAACTAGTAATGCATTTAGTACTTCTTGCTAGCGGTTCTGTGAGTGCATAACTTCGGCCGACAGTGTGCGTCCGAATGCGAATACTGCGAATAGGTGCTATGCGAATTATATAAATAGTCGACATGTAAAGTTAATAAGCCATTATTTTTTAACATTATATAACCCCTTGGGCGTCGATCGACCACCAGGTGGCCGATATCAATTAAAATTCTATTGTGTCTGGTATTCGCGCGCTCGAGCTCATAAAAAATACTTGACTTATTAATTTAAATAACTAGTTAGATAATTTAATATTTTTATCTACATCATCTTCTAACACAGGGACGGCGCCGGCGAATCGATGGCACTCGTGCCATTAATGGCACGCAACACAATATTTTGGGCACGTCACTGATCACAAAATTCATTACGCATTACAAAAAAAATGTGTGAAGTAGGTAGATATTAAGTATATGAAAATCGAAAAACTCGAAATTTTAAACATTAGTAAATAAGTAGTAATAACAAAGTCAAAACTATTTGATGGCACGTCTGTGACCTCAATAAACATTTCTTTACAAAAATGGCACGTTGATAAGTAAAGGTTCGCCGTCCCTGTTCTAACTAAACCATCTAGTGGTATTGATTGTTGTAACGTTTTTTTTATTATAACTAAATCAATAGCTTTGGAAAAAAATAAAGAGCCGATTTCCCATAGAAATTAAACGGGCGGACGGGTTAAAACTAAGAAGAATGCAAAAGGTTAGCTTCACAACAGCTCAAAACAGTCCAAGCGCATCTGTTGCGAGATTGAGGTTGCCTACGAGTGCGTTGCTCGAGAGGTCTCCTTATTGTGTTTTGTGACGGGGAGTTGACAACGTGTATGAGTACATGTCGGACCGTGCGTGAGCGGTATTCCGGAAACACCTATGCAGCTGGTACAATACCATGAAAACAAAGACATTTACCTATTAAATCTCTTTGCATGGCAATAATAGTACAATGCAGACTGACCCAGAGGGCCTTACCTTAGTTAAACTTTAAGGCTTGTACTGTGGAATAAAGTTGCATTTATTATTTTTTAACTCATACTCAAATCACATATATGTGTTGTTTTGTTAGATTGTATATAAATAAAGACGTCGCGACGTGACATGGACGTGTGATGTGCCTGGATTAATGCCAAAACCCAATAAAAGCTAAAAAGTGTAGTGAACCTTTAATTCTTGCAGGCTATTAATAAATACAATAAGTTCATTTAATGACTGGGTACACATTTAGATGCAAGTTAAAGATTTTGTAATAAAGGCGCTGCGGTGCACGCGGGAGAGGATTGCGCGTTAGTGCTGCGGTTTCGCAAGTAAAGCAAATTTCGTTTTACCGTTTTCTAAGATGGGTGACAGATTAAACATACCCTCTGTTTTTTGTAAGTCGTTGATCCCGGTTGTTATCTTTATAAATGGCTTTCGTTAAATCCATGTGCGTGTCTGTGAGAAGGCCTGATCTGAATAGCTATTAGGCCTCGAATGTGACGTTGTCTCTATCTATTGTTTAGTAAAACAATTAAACAAACACACTTGCTTTATCAACACACATACACACACATACACACACCCTCACGCACACATAATCACATATACATACGAGTGTAATGTTTACTTTACACGATCACTTCGTACCATCTTCTTGGAAACTGACTACGAAAATTACAATAGCGCAGTTTTTTGTGATAATGGCACACCACCCCTTGTGGCGGATAATAAAAGTATAAAGCCATAGAAGAGATTATGGATAAATCGGTTATGCCATAAACTAAAATGGCTGCGGCGGAGCGCGGCGACGAGGAGCGCCGAGCGCGGCGACTATGGCCTATTACTCTCCTCTATGCTATGGCCTGAGTGGCTGGTGCAAGTTTTGTTTACCATTCGTTCTTTTCAACGAAAATCAAGTTCGCCAATAGGTGGCGCTGTTTCGATCTCATACAGAAAGCAGAAAATTCCCACAAGCTAAACAGTTATGAGAGTGTATCAGTTATACCAAACTCTAGAAAACGCATTCATTTTTAAACATTGATAATTTTTGATAATATTTAAAAGTCGCATATTTTTTTCTGAATGACCATACGAAAAAAAACCGTAAGAGGTTTTTTTTTAAAAAAAGAGAAAGCCTTTTTGTTTCTATTGCGAACTAGGTATGTACATATCGATCACGATAACAAAACGAAAAATTTGTTAAATGGTACTGTAGCAGGGCCTCCAGTCCTGACAGAAAGAGACGAGAGTTAAAATCTAGCTTTAGCTTTAGCTTTACTTTTTTTTTATCTTTTTCTTTTTTTTTTTTATTTAGCTTTTTTTATATTTAATTTAATGGAGTGGCGCGAATGGAGTGCCCTCGTAAATGGGAGCCTTACAGATTGCTTACCTGTGTGAGCAAGGAGAAGACGGCCGCCATGCCGACCTGGCCCACGCCCACCACGGTCACCTTGCTGCCGGTGTCCTCGGTCTTGTCCTGCACCGGGTGGAACAGCTTGTCGATCGTCGCCATTTTCCCTTAACACGACACAGGGGATTATGGCAGATGGCGCACAGCGATTTTTTCTTTATGAATGTAGGAAAAAATAAATATAAGTTGGCTTTGTCCTTAGTCACTACCAACCATCTCCCCAATCCCCATAACAAGGATGTTAAATCTAAATAATCTGAAAGGGAAGGTAATCAGTTCCCCAGTAGTTGAGGATTTCGCCTCCATTTTTGTATTTATTATTATCGCCATGATTCTTATTAACCCATTTTTTTCCATTTATTTATACTTAGATCTAAAATAACAACAATTATAGGTAAGAACTTAACTCTATTTGCATTAATAAAAGTACTCAGGTTTGTCTATAAATCATTATCATCATCATCATCATTATCATCATCATCATCATCATTAGCATCACATACATAATCGTCAGGTGAAATGAAGGTCTAGCGATTCTTCATTGTATGTACTTAGAATAAAAAAATATTTTACTGAATACTTAGTAATGTCAAAATTAGACTCCTTATTTTGTGAGGTAGGTAGTCCATTTAGAGCACAAGACCGAATAGTCGCTCACAGTTGATAGGTAAATAAGTATTCTGAAGGCTGCAGACTTAAGCACATAATACACTAAAAAAAATAATGAAAAAGGCTTAAGTAGGTACTTAAAACTTAAAGAGTGGTTTTTAGTCGTAAGATTCCAATTTATCTTTTAAGAAATAAACTTATCTTAATCAAATCACTTGTACTTATTATTAATAAAAAGTTGATCAATGTACCTATTATCTTTTAAAAACTGATAACTACACAGTCTTTTTTTAAAGTAACATACAGTGTATTGATAATTATTTTCAATGTATTTACCGGGAATCGAACCCTTAGAAACACTTAGACGTAGTTCCAAAGCATAGGCGTGATCGATCACTAACTACCAAAAGGCCTTGGTTTTAATGCATCTTATTTATAAAGTCAAATGAAACTTATGTTTATATTGCGAGGCAGTAGGCATGTGAAACAATAACACAAAACAATTTTAAACATTAAAATTAAGAAAATACAATTGCGTTTATAATTATTTTAATTACTTACCGGCAGTTTTTTTTATAGCGGATTTTTTTTTAAATCTACTATATAGAAATTTTAAACAACAATTGACGTGCACGCAATAAGCAGGTGAGTGAATTACTATTGGTATTTCGCATTGCAAATAATATCATAGTGAGTAATCAGCACATGCAAGATAAAGATAAGAATGTTAAATGTATTACGTTTAGATAAATAAACGTAATTGTAAAATAATCAGTTACATTCCTGCCTACTACGTCCACGCTGAGAAACAGCCGGTATAATGCATGGTCGGTCCTTGACGATTTAATAAAAGGAAAATGCTTAAAATCATTAATATTACTTTTAATAAAACACTTAATTACTTACAGCGGCCATTGCAATGAAAGTTGTGATTATTCTCTGTCATTGTTTTTATTTTAAGACAAGTCCCGCGATCTAAACATCGATTTATCGCACACCCGTTCACTAACAGGATCACACTTCACGATTGCTTTGAAGGAACTGAATGAAGAGGAGGGAGGAATCCAAATTCGAATTCCCTGTTACTGTCAGACTGGTTTCACGGTGTCGATTAAACTGGCTGGAGGCGGGACGCGCAAATATTTATATACCGTGGGATTTCGACGTACGGTGTAAAAAGTCACGTATCCTCGAACCGGGATATTATAATTTACAATGTCATTAAATGCCTACTACGGGTACTCTTTTAATTCTGTTTAAATAAATATACAACAACGACACAATAATGTAGAGCGGTTGTTTGTTGCGACACAGTTGCATCAGCGCCTCATGTCGTCTGCGTAGGGTCCCCACCCCAATGACTAATATTTTCTTGTTTAATTATTACTTACTTTAATTACCTTTTGTAATTACTTGTAGTACCGTATTCCATCTCATCACAAACATAATATGCCTACCTCCATCCTGCTACCATTTAAAGGGTTTACCAACAAGTTAAAGAAAATTACTTAATTCCATAATGATGGCAGAAATTACGATAATATCCAGTTAAGTTGGTGTAGTTGCTCACTTAAAGGCCACCCGCCTCATTCTCGAAACGGAGACAAAAAATTGTAACAATTGTAAACCCCAGTCCAGTCCAGTTGCAAAAAAATAACTACCTACCTAACCGTCATCTGTATAGATCAAAATGTTGTTGGTCATAATGTAAAACTTATTTGTTTGTTTAGTTGCTAAATACGAGTTCTGTCTCTTTTGAATAGCTCAATAACAGTTTTTTCTAAAAAAAATATTTTTATTTTTATTATTTTATGCTATAGGTACGGCCCGTATAACAACATAACTTAGCTTAAGACCCCAAAGCTAGATAACGCCTAGGTGCTTAGTTATGTTTAGAACTTTTACGAGTACGAGTAGAGTTATTAGTGATTAATTATTTAAAAAATGCATAACTTTTGTAAAATTTTAGTACATAGAGATAATTTCCAGATTACTTAGATTAAGATCATTTTGCTAGATAATAGAAAACTTTGAAAACTTAAAAAAACAGTTACAAGATAGGTACCTAAAATGTTACTAGAAAAATCAATCACTCTCAGGAAGCTCGAGTGGGAACTGGGAATCGAACCCACGGCCACGACCTTTGGATAACCGGCCCAACGCTCTGACCGCTGAGCTACCCCTCGGAGTTCTAGGGCCAAAATTCAAAATAATAAAAAAAATAGAATAAAAGCTTTAACTGAATTAACAAGCTCTCTAAAGTAAACATTTCAATAAAATTCTAAATTAATTTTTGACCATGAAAACTTGTGTGAACACTGTGCATTACGATGCCTACATATATCTACCTAGGCACAAATTAAGTAGAGGCATATCGGTACCTTCTATTCTACATTTCAATTATTAAACATAACAATTTACCAACGATTAAAACTCGGATAAAAAGCAACAAATTAAAAAATATTTTTAATATTGTGCAATTTCATCTTGCAATTTTCACGTGAGTACCTACCTACCTAGGTAGGCCTACGAGTTCTTTTCGTAAACATCAGCTGTAAGTGGTCATTAAAAACTTTTAAAGAGCCTAACCAGCCCGCGCCCAAACTGCATAAAACTACACAAAACTTCTAAACCACTGTGCAGCAGTTATTAGCAAATGAAAAAGTGTAGTGCAATGTGTTTAAAATAAGTATTCTTTATGTACTTACTGTTTTAAAGTTGTACGAGGCTCCGGTCACATAGGCGCGCCGGCTTGTTTTGTAGAGGCGTCCGCTCCGAACTCTGAAGGTGACCTTCATCAATCCGTTTTGGATGCCACAGCAGCGCGCATGCCCGAATTAAAGCCACATGCTGCAGGAAAACACACCATAACGCCGCCCGCCAAGGTCGCTAACCGCGCTCCGCGGCCCGCGAGGACTTGATCTCGCGCAATTGCCAGACGATTTGAACTAGGTATGGCTGTTAGTGTTTCTCTCTTTACGGGCACGTTGGCCCTTAGAACCTTATTAAGAATTAATATGAAGTTTTATTTTTGTTAAAAGTAAAGTGACTCAATCAAAAAAAAGATTGCGCCTTTGCTTTGTGACTATGCATAGGTTACGTAGGTAGTACTATAAGTTACTATAAGGTACTATAAGTTTTTCTTTCTAAGCTTGGCATTTAGATAGAAAAAAACTTATTAACTAACTATAAAGAATGTTTTAATACATAACTAGGAGGTAATAAAAAGAATTTTAGGCATGCGAAATTTCTATTTGAGTTTCATCATTGGTGTGTCTTGCATTGGCCACTAGGCAGGTAGTAGGTACTTACCTACGAGTGACGTTAGGACGTTCAACTTTTTTCCCAAAGTAGGTTGTCTTTCGAAATCTCTCAATTTATATTCTATTAGGTAGAGTTATAGGTATTATCAGAAGGTTTAACTATCAGATATATATATAATACAAATATAATACAAGATTACAGTGTAGGTAAATAATTATACTTACTACTTATGAAACCAGCTGTGAAATGTTTTTTACAGATCTACTTGCGTTTATGCTGTCTTTTAAAACTTCTTGTAGACTAAAAATTAACATAAGTAAAATGAAAAAAACACGTCCAACCAAATCACAGACATTTTATTAATGGATCACAATTCAAAAACGGTGGTGAAAAACTAAAAGGTAGGTACCACTAGATCTTCGCTAGTTTTGACATTATAATAGAAAAATATCCGAAGAATAACGACATTATTCGCATTCTCTAATCACCAAAAAAATACTTTTTTAAACTCTCTCATTTTGTGGCACTTTGGAGCGGTGTTACTTTAAAATGTAAATCTAATGTATATTTAACTGTAACTATTACCTAATCTGTGGTGTAACTTTGATCAGAGCGAAAGCTACGGCTGATAAAAATAAACTAAATCATTAAAATTTAGTCTACTATTCATTATAAGTACCTACTTAATTAAATTTTGCCCTAGCGTTTCAGATGTCTATCGTGTGATATCTATAGGTAGGTTCATACCCTAGATTTACATGTATATAGAGCCAACTTCCTAAGCTAGAGCTAGGATCAATGTAATAATTGTTACACTATACCTAATCAAAAGTGATTTCTTTGATGTCACGTCACTTTCACTAATACTTTTTGAATTTTAACGCACTTAATTTTTGAGGCACTTTTGCAAGCTGCTAGAGCGTGCGCGCGTCACTGTGTGATCTTGATGTTCCCCTGGCGACTTTTGCCAGAAGCTGTGCGTGCGCGGGTCACTGTTCGATGTTGATGTTCCCCTGGGGACTTTAGCATGAAGCTAGGGGCTATGCGCGTCACTGTGTGATCCTAATGTTTCCCTGGAGGGTGGCGATCATGTTGGCGGAGCGGTGCAGCTGCTTCGTCTCGGCGTCGGTGAGCGGCTGGCGGATGATGTCGGTCACCCCAGCGCCGCCCACCACGCAAGGCAGCGAGAGGTACACCTCGTCTTGGATGCCGTGCTCGCCCTGATCGGGAGTACGGATTGGCAAACATTGATATAGATATTTATAAAATATAGTAAAAAAAATAAATGCCTACGCGACTGAGCCAGTTTTTTTCAATTTACTTGCAATTAACCTTTATTAAACTCAATCTTATATTCTTAAAACTATGCGACTGCCATATTTTATACTTAACTTCTCATCTAACAGAACACTGTCTTAACAAGGCCTTACGGGAGGTTATAAAACGCTCTTCGAAAAATAAAGATAAAAAAGAACGTTACCTAAATGTGAAATGACTCTTTTATAGGATGGAAATGCTGAAATACGATTTTCATGATTTTAAACCGTTAACTTTTTGTTTTTTTAATCAAAGGTATGTCAAACGCATTTATTTCCTGTATAAAAATAATTAAAAAAAAGCCTTCATCACTAACCTTTACGTAAGTGGAGAGGGGCCGTATACAGTTGGCGTCGTTCAGGATGGTGTCGCATATGTCCGCGATGGAGAGCGCAGAGGCCCAGGGCATGCCACCTTTCTGCTGGCGCACCTCCTGCTCGGCCGTCTTCACCTGCCGCGCGGGAACCACGAGCGTTCAACTAGTTAGTTTTTTTGTAACAGTGGAAAGCGCATCGTGTCGCCTACCACCACGTCAAAGGCTTCGAGCAATAACGATGCCTATGACATAGACATAGTTGAGTATAAAGTCTTAGAAGTCGTGGAGCAAAATGCAAGTTCAAGAGAATCAATATTTTATAGAATAAGTAAGTATCTATATCACAAACCTAGTTACTAAATGTTCGCAATGTTCGCATGTCTCTTCGAACGCGAATGTTCCACGGAATAGTAAACATACACGAACCTTCCCTATGGATGAATAGGGAGAACGGGCCATGAACCACCAGTACCACCACGCGCGGGCCCAGTGCGGTTTGGTGGTTGTTGACGAATGCTAATGCAGCCGGGACCAACGGCTTTACGTGCCTCCCGCCCGTAACACGGAGGAGATTTGTAAACGAACGTGGCAAATTTTAAAATTCATCTTTCCTATACCTACTCATAAAATTTTTCTTACCACAATAGCTGTGAGTTTGCATCAGTGAGAATACCTACCTAATTGTAATTTGTTTGAAAAAATGGAGACAAGTTTCCCAAGTTTTTTGTACGAACTGGTGGTAAAGAAGAGTTCGATGGCGCAGTGAGGAGCTCGATGGCGCAGTGGTTATAGTGGCAAAAATTTATCATCTCGAGCTCCTCCGTGTTTCGGAAGGCACGTAAAGTCGTTGGTCCCGGTTGTATTAGCAGTCGTTGACAACCACCAATCCGCACGTGGCCCGCGTGGTATTAATGGCCCGTCCTCTCTTTCCATCCATAGGGAAGGCTCGTGCCCCAGCAGTGGCGACAAAAAACGAACTGCTGATGATGATGATGATGATGATGAAACGCTTTGGCTCTGAGAGGCTTATTATATTAGTGAATAAACAATTAGACTTTGACTTTGAGATGGCTCAAATACCTGTCGATAGAGCTCCGCCCAGTTCTCGGGGTCGTCGTCGGTGCCGATGGCCGGGTTCAAGGCCTGCAGGTGCACGCCGCCCACCGTCACGCCAGACCACACCGGTACTGCCGGGATACCAATTTGATCAGATATAGGTACGTAGCAGCAGCGCCAGGCGCCGGACCTAGTGAAGAGCAAGTGGAGCGGTCGAAGCGCCGGCGCCGCCGGTCACTCTAGGCGCCCAGCCAAGTGGCAAGGGGCGTCAAAATTTTAAGTTTACTGCTGAACATAGGTAGGCTATTACGTAGTAACTATTATTTTATATTATGTGACATAGGCCTCATATCTAGTATATGCACCACTCAGGTTCAGGTCTCAGGCTCATTCATTCAATCACGTTAACGAAAACTCACTTCGTTTTTTACCATCAGGCGCTTATCTTATATCATATAGCCTACTGTGGTTTCCCTCTCTCATTAGCACTTTCAACCCATCTTTTGTGTAAACACCATGAGACTCAAAAGTCGTCCCAAGAACCGCTGTCACCAATTTACGCAAAACACAGTTAGTATGCCTACTACACTCACCACAGCTCTCCCCATTCTCGCCAATGATGTACCCCTTGCAGGCGCAGGGGGTGAGCCCCAGCCGGTCCGCCAGCAGGTAGCGGAACGTGGCCGAGGCGAGATTGGTGCCGGTGCCCACCACCCGGCTCTTGGGCAGCTCGCTGACGCGCCACGTGAGGTACGAGAGCACGTCTACCGGCTCGATGGCCACCAGGAGTATGGTGTCGGGACTGTACTTCAGCAACTGCCAAACGATTATAAAATTCTGATAGTCCCAAAAATGTAATCATCCAATTTGGTAGTAGCTTTGACGATTTTGGTCCTATCTTAAAGCTCGTTCTACTTTCCACCTCCTCACTTTTGCAATCAAGTTTTCCCAAGTAGGCACCCCTTGTAATTAAATTCTGGTACAGCGTACAGGTCAGAGCCTGCATCGAGGTAGAGGAGTAGGAAGATAAGGAGAAGGAAAAGGAGTATTAGGAGGAGGAGGGGTGGTCTATTCTGTAATCAATACCTGAGGAACAACGGCCTTGAGCATTTCTGAGTTACACAGAAAAGGATCACCTTCCTCATCAGTCATGTTATTAGCCTCCGCACAAGGAGCCAACACGCATATCGTTGACTCTGATGATATAGCATAATCTAGAACAATACGGTATATTACGTTATTTTATGTACACTAAGTTCTCCTTTCCCAATACTGAGGCTT
Source organism: Eudonia mercurella (assembly GCA_963082485.1). NCBI lineage: Eukaryota > Metazoa > Arthropoda > Insecta > Lepidoptera > Crambidae > Eudonia > Eudonia mercurella. The sequence goes on from OY720022.1 coordinate 3,803,775, forward strand.
GAGTCGACTGATCCTTCTGTTATATTAATCAGTGGTAATAATAATAAGGTACGTGTTTTCTTTGTACTTTGACATAACTATTTGAGGATTAAAAAAACGATAGGTAAGTTACCTTTGCTAGCGCGAATTCTTGCATTCGGAAGAAACTTAGAGCCAAACTGCAAATCCATCAGTTCTCCCTTTAGTTTCTCTTCATTAAAGTCAATTATGCTTATATCATTGGTGATTCGCTGGAAATTTCAAATGTTACGTAGTTACTAAAGATAGGCATTTAATCATAACATTGTTGTAAAAAACAAATGATATTACTATTAGTTACTAAGAAACGAATTCTTAGTAGATGAAAGCTTTTATAAAAGTTGCTCATTTTTGATATAACAATTAACTAGTAAGGCTTCTGGTGTTTCTGGCTATTAATAAAATAATATGTTAATAACTTGGTTAGTTCTGTATGTAGACATCTCCAGCATAGGCTAGTAATTAAATTACTACTTAACTCCGGGTGGCTGCATGAATCTTCCGGGATTCAGGCGCTCCGTAGACAGAGCAACTAACTATGATCTCCGTGTTGCGGCAACAGGCAACTCGCAACTTGCTGTTTAAACTGCGCAGGCATATCAACTCTTTTTTAATCTTTTTAATCTCTCTCTCTCAACTCTTTTCAATTTTAAAAGATTAAATAATTAGACCTGCGGCTATCGTAAACTGTTGCTGAAGCTGGAAAAACTTTAAAAAAGTTGATAGTTCTAAAGTTGCTGTTGTCTACAGAGTGCCTAAATGGTTAAACTCCAGTCGGGTTACCCTCGCCAGCAGAGAGAAGACGGTCGCCATGCCGACGTCGCCGGCTCCCACCACCGTCACTTTGTTCCTCGGCTTGTAGGCACTCCGCGCCATCGTGTGGAACAACTGGTCGAAAGTCGACTGCAGCATCGGCTTCTTGGGTGGTTCGACCCGCTCGCTACCTTCATCTTTAAGGTCATGCTCTTCCGGCTTCGATACGTCTGCGAAGATTTCACATTTTAATACTTTCTTGAACCGCGAGTACTAACGTTTGACCAACATCTTTCGTGTCGGCAATCGGCATGCGATGCCAATCAGGTCCTAGATGCATTCCCAGCGGTGAAAGTAAGTTAGTATTTATGCTGCCTTAATCTGACCGGCTTAAGCTTTTGCAGAAGTCACACCCACCAACCCATGGCGATCGTGGTGTCTCGACATCTGGAAGATTCCATAACTCTTCATTAACAATAGGCCTTTGCCAGGAGTTCGCACACGGATACACTGTAAATAATCATTGCCAACGGTGAACTTTGCCTACGAATTGTATTAAGATATATAAAAATAAGGATTGTAAGTTGTAAGGTGAACTTACATTGCAGTACTGGTTCTTCTGCGGGAGCCGCCTGCGATAAGGGCTTCGCAGTGGGAGTGTCCACGGGTTTCTGTGACTTAGAGCGAGTGTACAGCATCCGACCCAAGGTCTGGAGGTACCTACGCATCATGAACACTTCTCACATAATCTCCAATGTTAAACGTATGCGGACATCTATTGCTGGCAATGCGTATTTTTTACTTGATCATGCATAATTGTTTATTCATTTTTATCTGAGATTTGGGTTTACTTCCAATTTGGCACTGCAGATTTTAAAAGAAATTACATTTTTAGTGTCAGGTGATAGATTGAAGTGTGACGTGTTAAAATGTCTGAAATTCTTTGAATAATCTTGATTGTTTTTTTCAGCCTAAGGAGTTTAATGCCACCTTGTTCGTAGATTTGTCTATAATTACTCCACTGCAGCACTGATTGATTAAAAACCACGCCAGACTTTTGTTGATTAAATTTAAAGTACAAAATTTTAATGAACTGGTTTATTTGAAACTAAAAATAATAAGAATATACCTACACATCACATACTGATCTTCTTTGAGCATAATGTACCTAGGTATATTGCTTGCACCCATCTTCATTTTAATATTTACTGGAACAACGATTATTGTTACCACGGGGGGGAGCCGACGGGTTACATACGTTATATAGAAAGTTGCTATATCGAAGGACAAGGCCGTCGGTATCATAGATTAGATATAATATTGGGTAGGTATAGATGTGCCTCTCATAGGAAAACAATATTGAAAAATATGTTTTATAGATAATAGATGGCGGTAGTAGATTGCGTGCGAGTTTACGCTTGGCCCCGATAGATGGCGTTGAATATAAATATTGATAAGTACCTACAAACTTACAGCATTTAACAAAAAATACAAGTTAGAATTTATGTTTCTTTTTGTTGTGAATATTATTTATTGTAAGTTTGATATTTTTTAAATGTTTATTGTTTACCAGTAAACATTAAAAACTTTTAGAACTTTGGAATCAGAAAAATATCAGATCAGTCCTCCGTAGGATTAACTTTATATATATAAATCTTCTGTGCGTGTGTATGAAATTGAACTTCTTCTAAACGGCTGGACTGATTTTAATGAAATTTTCTGTGTGTGTTCAAGTGGATTTGAGAATCTAGGTTGACCGGTTATAAAAATGGGTCCAAGACAGGGTCTGGAGTACAGTGTGGTTTTGACGTGCACGCTAAAATAAACGGACACAAGACATTTAGACATCACAAGACATACAGACAAAACATAACAAAAAAAAAGAACAAAAGCGGGGGCAAGCAATCGATTAGAGGTAAATTTATTGAGATTTGATGTATTTAATTAAGAAATTTACAACTTATTATTGGTGGATGAAAGAAACAGAAGAGTTAGTCTTGGAAGATTCCATAGCTCCCAGGATAGTTCTAAAAGATTGATACTGAATTTTGTCCATTTTGCCCAGGGCAACCTTGCTACAAGGTTCCAAGATAAAGGCACCATAATCCAGTACATTGCGAACAATGGCATTATAGACCAGTTTCTGGGAATGAATATGGATGGGCACCCCGCCACACCCCTCATAGGCACCGCAGAATATTAATGTTTGATTGGAATTTTTAAACTGTATAATTTATGTGATGAGCCCCGGAAAGGCGCGAGTCCAAGATAACGCCCAAAAATTTAACTTTGTTGCTAATGGGGATCTGTTGATTGTTAAAGGCTAGGGGAATGGCTCAAATCTTGGTTCAATCCCTAAACCTTAGCTCTGTGAGACTAGGTAGGTACTGACGTGAACCCATGCCATGCCTAATAATGTATTTTTAATTTACCTTTCTAGGCGGGTTGACAGGACACAGGACTTTTATTGAATGTGATTTAGCACATCAATAAAAACTTTTATTAAACAAACATTTAAAAAGAATATTGTTCTATACTGTCTGTATGACCCCAGACAAATGGTCATTCGTTTCAATGCGTAGTGTTCGCGTAAGATATAAAAACGCGATCGAACATCTATTTCGACAGAGGAATGCAATTGAGGTAGGTAACTACTTAAAACTATATAATTTATTGTATATCTTTTTAATCGCATAACTGTCTAATTTGGTCAAATTGTTTACATTGTTTGGGGTAGCATCCCAGTTCGATATTTTGTCTATCGTTATTTTTGTGATGTATTTTTGGATGTGACGTGTAAATGTACCTACCTAAGTATTTACTTAAGGAAAAAGTATGATTTATTTATGATATTTATTATAAATAAATCATACTTTTTCCTGGCACCGAGAGTGTGTGTACACAAACAGTTAGCTCAGCTGACGCCGCGACATAGTTCTTCGAACTGTAGTGCATGAGATGAGTCACGGCCGGCGCTGCGCCCGCCGACCAAGGTGTGCGTGACTGTACGCACGTCGCGACGCGACTCGCGTCTCGACTCTCGGTCGTAGGTCGCGCGGTGGCCAGTGTCATGTGCCAGTGTTGCTAATTTGTCGGATTTCCCGTCATATCTAGCGGTTTGAAGTGAGTATGAAGGGTTGATGCCTTTTTCTAAATTCTTGCTTACGAACGGGACTTTCTTTATAAATGGAGATCTTTTATAGACGGACAATAATTGCTATAACAAATTAGCTCGAAACCGCAACCTCTCGGAGATATTAACGAATCTATATACTTGATGCATTCTAAGTAAATAATTGATTTTACTGACTTAAGAGTTAAAAATTAGCGTTTTCCACTAGTTGACATTTGGCATTACATCGAAGAACTTGATTCTTTTATGTGATACTATATTGGCTGGCATAATAATACATGGGGATTATTTTTGAAAATAAGCATTGCTGATCCCGGACAGCAAAAAGATTTTTAATAAAATCTAAAATGATATAAAATCGCTTAAATCTTGGAATTGTTAAGGTTTATTAGGGCTAAGCTCTCTTAAGAACATAGCTTTTAGGAATCATTCCAGAATTCTAACGGAATTAAAAAAATATATTTGGCAACACTGCTGCGCGGTGGCTTGGAGGCTTGGTCACTTAGCTTGGCCACATGGCGGCCGCGACTGCCACAACATGACCGTGGTCTCCTGAGTAAACGTGGTGCAATATTGCGCGTGTTGTTATCCTGACTAATTTACTATGTTATTTTAATGATGTTTCTAAGCTATCAGACGCAAGAGAATGGCATCTGAATAATTAATGCTCGAAACTTTTTTCAATTGTACCTTGAATAAAGTTTGGTATTGGTACCCTGACTACTTGCTTGTGACGAATTGCTGACGAAATTGGTTGTGCAATTTTCAAATGTTGCATTGGGTTGGGATTATTTATATAATAAAACTTGATTTTAGACTTTAGTAGCTTAACTAACGATTCTCAGCGGGTAGTAGGTACCACCAACCAAACCGTGTAAAAATCGGTTTGGTTGGTGGTATAGGTAAGTAGTTAGGATCGGAAGCCCGTTTATGTTAGGATACCACTAAACTTTCATACTGAATTAGTACCTACGTATTGTGATTAAATAATATGAAAATAAGTTAATCACTTATGCCGTTGCCCATATCTGCTATGCTGCACTTTATGCAGAGTGGAAAGGGGTGCAAACGCAAACTTAGTACCTATAAAGTTTGTTTAGTAATATTATAATCTAATATCTACGTGGATGTCAATATCTACAGATTCATGGTCAATATGGCTAATACTAAAAAAGGACAAAAATGAAAACATCACAACTTATTTTTTAAAATAATTGTTTTCTCATATTTTTTGGTAAAAAGGTTTTTATTCAAAAATGTCAATCAATTGTCATTGTGATTTTGTCAATGAATTAGTAAGAAAACAGAGAACTTAGACGTCACATTCACATCCTATATTTCTCAAGATTTTATAGATTTACTTATGGAAGGTCCGTGAATAGCTAGTAACCATGAGTACGTGGCGGATGGCTGGATTAAAGTAAATATTTATGTTAACACTAAATACCGACATAGATTGATTATGAAGTACAGTGGCACCAGTGTTCGACACTTTAAGCCCAGATTGTCCACTTCGACTCGACACAACTTTCCTCACTAAAAAACAACTTAGATTATCATTGAAATTTTGAGACTGCAATCGACTGGGGAAAGTGGCGAGTTCTCTTACAGAAAGCCAAGACTCACTTAAGGTCGGGATGAAAGCCGGGAAGCATGTAGCTAGTTGCTTATGGCTAAAATAATTTGTTGTTCCTTATTTTTAATGATTTAAGGAATAATGACGATCACTGGTTCAATTTTTGCCTTTGCCCAATGAACATTTGCCTGGCGCCACTACCCATGTATAGGTCGCACCAAACTTCTAGTCCCCTCTGAAGTTGGCGCGATTCGCGTCGCAGTAGTAAAAAATAGGCGTTAGTAGGGCGAAGGCGGGGACGAGCGGTAGGGCCTGACTGTACAGCTGCGCAATGAAGCAACTTCAGAGGGGACTAGAAGTTTGGAGCCAACTCCACCTACCTATACTTACACTCGTAAGAAGGCGCTTTTGCTTTTGCGTGAGACCGTGGTAGGTAGAGGTACTTTTGGATGTTTTGGTTATCATTGAACATTAATATAAACTCCCCTGGGAATCGATACCCGGGACCGGGACTTCTGAGCCTGAGATCGGCGATGGTTTAACCACATACCAGAGGCAGTAAAAATACGGGTAGATACCTACATTATAAAATTTTCGGCGCTATAAATTTCAGTTACGTGAACTATTCTAACATCGCTGCAAAGACGCTTCGGAGATCGCTCAAGTCTAACTTGAAGGACGAAGCCTCCAAACGAGACCAGTCCACCATACGGTACTTCTACTGGGCCAGCGGGGAGATGCTTCGTGAGTCACTATTTTATACTTTGTTACTTAATTTACTTCGGTAGCTATTACTCGTAGTCAGGCAGGGCCGTCTTTAATCTATTGGAGGGGGGCACTTACGGATAAAGGGGTCCATATGCTACGCTAGATTTTAGTAAAACAGGCAAAAGGAGTAAATATGCAAAACTCTAGATTTATTCAACTGATATTTTTATTTATTTGCAGCCAGATAGAGTTGCCAGTGTTAGGCCCCTGGTTTATTTGAATTAAAAAGCAAAAAATTTCATTAAGTTAGTAATTCTTGTTTCACAAAACACATATATTTATCGGTAATATCGATCATCGGTTAGTGATCTGGCAGGAACAAAGGGGCCCCATCGATTGCGGGGCCCTATGGGCATTTACCCAGAGTGGCCAGTGGTAAAGAAGGGCCTGCTCGTAGTTTCGTTTCATGAGCATGCACTGCTGAATATCAGACCTCGGGCAAAGTAGAGATAGGTATAGGTCGCGCCAAACTTTTAGTCCCCTCTGAAGTTGGCACGATTCGCGTCGCAGTAGTAAAAAATAGGCGTTAGTAGGGCGAAGGCGGGGACGAGCGGTAGGGCCTGACTGTACAGCTGCGCAACGAAGCAACTTCGGAGGGGACTAGAAGTTTGGCGCGACCTATACATACGCCTGCATATCAAACTACTTACCACAAACTATAAAATTTCCTCAATAGACTTTAAACTGAATACATATTTCCTTAAGATTGAACATTTATTGAAGAAAGACAGTTTTGTGCACGTTGATATGGAAGCGTCTGTACTGTACCTCGTATTGTGATACGTTTGCCTAATTTAAGTTTGTTTTTATAAATATCGGTCGGTAAAAGCAGTAATAGGTGTTTGCTTGACTGTTCGAATGCTAGGTAGCCGGTACGATAAAAGCGAAACTAGACGAATATAGGTACCATACATTTAAAAAAATCCGCTTTGTAATCACTTTTACTTTCAACAAGCGGACCATTTATACGAAGCTTATTACATTGATTAGCCTTTGGATCCTGTTGCTTGTAAGTGGGGACTAGTTCTACTTTCATCTTTGTAGAAGATTTCGTCCAATTGTTACCCAGGAATGGAGGTACCGGCATTGGATTCCTGGCATTTATCTATAACTAGGTACCCTTATGAGCTCAAACGTCGAATATACCCAGACACAATAGAATTTTAATTGTTATCGGCCACTTGCTGGTCGCTCGACGCTCAAGGGGATATATCCTAAATCTTTTTAGAATCGAACAAGAAACTATACGGAAAAATAATTTTAAAGTAATTTATTATCAAATGATTCGTGTAATTATTAACGGGAATCTAAACATGCGTTTCTTTTTTTGATATCCGATATTTCGGCACAGTTGCATGCAGCATGATCAACAGTAACAAATTAGAATCCTGTTAATGTTATTTTAAATGTCATACGGATAATAATTTTGTCTTCATTTCACCTGATGTTAAGTGATGATAAGGCCGAAGGCTGATTATTTATTTGATTCACTTAGTTAACAAGTTATACTAGATGGGAGGTACCTACTCCAGTTAGATCACCCAAGCGAATATCACCTGAGCTATTCCAGTTAGATAACCTGCGCTCAAGTAAGTAGGTAACTGCTGACAGTTACAGTTAGATGTGGTGTATTCTCAGGGCGTTTATTAAATAAAACATCGATAGAATCATCAGCACTTTTTATCAAGAACCCAGGTTTTATTTAAAAAATATTTGGCACTTAGTTATAGATTGGGTCCAGGAATCCAGCGCAGGCACTTTCATTACTGGGCAACAACAATTGAGGACTAAAGTTGAGCAATCTCCTATATGGATGGTTAACGGTATTTAACAACAACGACAACAACAACGGTATTTTAACAATTGGTCTAGCTCGAATGTGTTTGAAAACTATCGACAAATATTTTTTATTTAAATAAATTATATGTTAAATAAAATATTAAATAGTTACTAGCACTTTACTCGCGACTTCGTACGCTTGGATTGAGGACTTTAAAAATGAACTCTTTTTAAAATAAAATTTTGCCTTTACCTGCAAGGAATGTAGCATTCTATCTGTGAAAGAATTTTTGGAAACGAACCAGTAGCTCCAGAGATTACCCTCCGCAGACAAACAAAGTCACAAACTTTACCTCTTTATTAATAGTACCTACCTATAGATATAATATTAAATACTATTATAGGTAGGTTAATTAATCAAAAAGTAAGGAACGGCTGCATTATATTCCGCTGTCATCATAAACCAATTTTTATTCTAGGATGTTTACCCTAGCTTATGTAGGTACTTACTATTTTTATCTACTACCCTTTCCCAAGAACGATGAAAATTTAGCTCTGAAAATCGAATTAGAAGAAAAATTTAATAATTTTTTCCTTTTCAGCTCATGGAAAGAAGCCAGAAGGGTCTGACAAAGAAAAAACTTAGGCCCCGCACGTGTAGTGTTACAGTTCTATTATTTACTCATAAATTATTATAATTAAATAATTTTGTTCTTTTTTAACCTTAAGATGCCTAATCTTAAAAACATGAAAAGCAGACATGTGACAACATAAACAATATAGGACTAATTACTAGACTACAAAAAATCTATGTACCTAGGTAGTTACGGCACGCGGCGCCGCACGCTGACGTAAATGTACCTACCTAGTCTTCACTTTGTCGCGCTCTCAGAAAAGCATAAAAATCCTCGTATTCGTTCGGGGACCTTTGTCTCTGACAAGTGTTGCCAGAGGTGTCGCATGAAGTTGGACGTCCTCGTCAGATCAATGTCAAAGACTGACTTGTTGAATGCTCTAAGCAGTCTAAGCTTGTTTCACGACTTTTTTCTTCCGACAATTTATTTTATCCAAGTCTTAATTCTAAATACTCTGCTAAATACGAGATGGCAAGATTTTGAGTTGCGCTTACCATTCGTGCGGGTCGTAGTAGGCGTCAGTACAAAATCAGCCAAATGATTATCAACTGTGTGTGCATCCACTGCACAGCAGCAAAGGTAGCTAAAGTAAATAGGAGTAGGATGGTTGTATTTAAATAAAATGTTTTGTACATATATCAAATTATATTTATTACCAAAATAAAAGGTTAAAGACAGCATCAAACCATCAATTTTATGACCAATATTTATCACAGGCTACAAAATGAATATAATAATAATAATATGAAGGTTAGAAAGAAGCCGACAATGTACTATCTTATGCCGTTTTACTTGCTAACTAAACTTATACAAATATACAATCGAGACTTCTGTTAACACTGATACGAACCAGTGCAGCGTGTAAAACGCATAGTGAAATAACTGGTAAATACTAGGATAGTGTTTTAATATGTTCACGTACTAGTGGCATAGGGGTACAGAGGTCGCGCATACGACCAGGATGACAAGGGTCATCCGTTTGCAAACGATATTTTGTACTAACGGACCGGATCTTTTTTTAAACATTGCGTACCGTCCGACAACAGGAAAGCATCCATAGTATTTATTAATTAATTGTGCACTACTTTTTGTTGCGTGGTTTATTCACAAAACGGGCTATCGCATTTATTCACAAACAATGGCCACTGTTGGTGTTAGCGAACGAATACAAAAACAAACCTAAAAGTAGTGCACAATTATTAAATAATAGATGTTTACTTAGTGTCGGAAGGTCCGCAATGTTTGAAAAAATATCCATTTTAGCAGTTATCAAATTAAATCCATTAGCGGCGCTAGTGTGCATTACCCTTCGCCTTAAGCATTTTATTTGTTTTTTCAAATAACACAAAATCATGACTATTAGTACAATAGACACAAAAAAAAACATATTCTTAAAAGACGTCATGTAATACCCTAGATTCCTAGTAAATACTAAACTCGGCGCTGGGGGATGTGTTGGTACAGTCGCCATCAGATATATCGGAGCGGCCAAGGTGTCCAAATATTTCTGAGCAAGACTAAATTTCTATAAATTCTGCACTCTCCAAATGCCATTTATATCGCAACTACTGCAATGCCATAAACATCTGAGCATGCTGTATTTCAATAATTTGACAACAACCAAGCATTCTGAATAACTGACATTTCGCTTATTCTCCCGCTGTTAAATGCCAAAATTACACGACTTTTGAAAAGGGACAAATATATCGTTTGACATTACGTTACTCTTCTCGTGAATTGTCAAAATTTGAAATACGAAATTCAAACACTACTTACTTGTTTCGGCGGGCTATTCGAAATGTCTACTTTTAACACCTTTAATTGCTAACCAGTGAACTTGACATCCAACGTATAGATAACTGTAACGCTTCAAGGGTCCATTTTATACCTGACACTGGCACTCAGTATTAAATATGTTTTGTGAATTGCTACACTAATATGACAAATATCGCATCATATTCTTAACAAAGACCAAGATGTAGACAAAAACGTATTGAAAATGTAACCTTAATGCTAAATCTTAAGCTATATTTTGCTTAAATGAACATATATTTGTGAACGCCTTTGTTGCTTAAATACGTTTGGTATTTTGTTCGATCAGATATTTTCGACTGGACGTATGCAAAGAAATTATTGAAAAACAGCATGCTCAGATGTTTATGGCATTGCAGTAGTTGCGATATGAATGGCATTTGGAGAGTGCAGAATTTATAGAAATTTAGTCTTGCTCAGTAATATATGGACACCTTGGCCGCTCCGATATATCTGATGGCGACTGTACATAAAAATTAAAATATCCCACCGAATTATTCAGCGTGGATGACCAATGGCATCCGTGCGACCACTGTAGGGTTAAACGAATAATAAACATTGGGAAAATATTGGTTAACAAAATAATTTTACGTAGACCTGTGATTATTTGGATTCAATTTACAAAATAATTAAAACTAAATAATAGTTAGACTGAGCCAGAACGTGGGGGTCTAAGCACACTATGCTCCAAGTGGGGGCGATCACAGTGATTGCGACTACTTCAGTGCTGCATATTTGGGTGTCTAGTTCGAGTTTCATTCGCCACGCGATCACGGTAATGAGAAGGAGAATTAGTATTGCAAAATTTTAAAGGTGGAGACTGGAGCATTCTCATGGTGTACCGACTGTATTTACTCTGTGAGTCTACGTGTATCGGTGTATCAGTCAGTAATAGGTACATATGAAGCTTAATGGTATGCTCCGGTCAGTCGCCACCATAACAATTCTCTCTAACAAGGCTCTGCTCTGCCATACAGCTTCGCGTTTCATTGACGATCGAATAAATTCAAATTGTTAATAAAACTAGCTTTGTTCAGATGTAGCATTGCGTTTAGTACTCCTAGTACTTCTGGTCTTTGAGCATTAAAATCATGCTACTTAGCAAACCCTCAGATATGTATCCATTTGTTGTAAACTAAAAGATTAAAGTTTGTTTAATTCGGGCTGTCTTTTATGACATAACATACCAATTGTTTTCTAAGATTTATTAATAAAACGAGAAATAGGGCTGCGTCACCTGAATCCATAGTAATAGCGTAGTTTCTAATTTATTTTATAAATCACTTCCATTCTTATATTATATTTATCTTAAGCTTTAAACATAATACATTATAATAATAATAGCATTACAGTACTAAAATCTTTCTTCAATTATCCACCCATAAAAAATTTACACAAAATCTGATCAATAACGTTGACAGAGTTCATGCGAAATACTCCCAATCACAGTTTATATCACCAATCGAGGAAAATATAAAGAAAATAATATTCAATTTAATTTGACCTTTCCTAGTGACTTTCCTTTTGAGGTTTGGCTTTTTTATCGTCAAATTTAAAACCAAGGATCAACTTTATTTGCAGTTTGATTAAATACTATAAGCTCATTTTGCGTGAAAAGGAACGCACCCGATAAAAAAAAGTACTCGTAATACACGAAACACAGCTCAAAACAATGAAGACGGAAGCATGTTAGAAATTAATTTGGAACTTCCTACAATGCGATATTTCTCTGAATACGGACCCAAAGGGTTCGAAACTTAAGAGAATACAAATATATGCTCGTAAAATAAACGCGAGTAGGTTCACGATGTACATCCAGAACATAAAGGAAATTTGTCAGCATAATAATAAATGGTCTGAACCAGAACTTAAAATGAAAGTCACAGTGATGCACGACCTACTCGAATGTTTAACCAAATAATGTTAATAACAATAATATAACTTAATACCTACTGGCAAATTACTAAACAGTCAATGAGATTATATATTTACTGACAGTATACAGTTACAACTACACGGATATGAGTATATGCAATTTTATAGCTAATGTATTAAATACCAAACTGTTGTGAAATTTGCTCACGGTGTTAGAACCCGCACTCGTCCGATTTGTGCAAATTTTACAACACCACTCAGCGAGACTTATTCAATGACAATAACTACGTCCGTCAACGACATCCGGTCTAAACCTTTTTTATATATATATCAGTGTACATAAAAATACCTACAATATCTAATGCTCCATATTTAAGCATGTATGTGCAAATTTTACAACACCACTAAGCGAGACTTATTCAATGGCAATAACTACGTCCGTCAACGACATTTGGTCTGAAACTTTTTTCAAAATTTATCAGTGTCATCAAAATACCTACAATACCTAATGATCCACATTTAAGCATGCATATTAGCCCTACATTTTAAATACTAAGTTTCTTTGTATTATTGTTGTATGTACGTAGATTTTTTGATAATCAGTATAATACATATTTTATGCTATGGTTATATCTTATTAACATCAATATCAACTTCATCAATGTTCAAGTAAATTTTTATATACAATCAGTCACTTAGAAGAGCAGTTACAGTTTGTGAAACGTTTTTTATATATTACAGTACAATTAAGAAAGCTTTTAGATTATAAATGGTAGTAGAAATCTTCAGTCGTGAGTTTTGAGAGCCATGGCCTAATTCTTCGAATTTTATAAGGCACTTCGTAAACTTAATGGATTTATTTATGAAATAGAAAACTGAAAGTGCCTCTTCAAATGAAAATAATGATAGACTATGAAGAAAAATTTAATAGTTAATTATATTACTATTTAATTCTAATTATGTATCAAACACTATTATTAATAGTATTTAGAACCCGCCACTTATCTCACATATTATTATACGAACTAACAAATATACATATAGGTATATAAAATAAAAATAACGTAGGAAAACTGTTGAAAACACAAGTCGTTTTCGTACTCGCACCTTTTCACAATTCGGGTCAGGACGTCATGAGTCTCACAGAAGGTCGAAAGTTTTACAACACAATTACTAAAGCAAATATCGATGACATTTTTTTTTGTCATTTCTTAAATATTAAACGTAAGAAGTTTATTTATTGTAGCAGTCAGTGCCTATTGTACATCCCTTACGATTTATATAATATACAATAGAATTAACAGACAGCTATTTTCATCACCAGTCTATAGTCATATTTTTGCATTACAATTACTTCGTAACATTTAGTTAGAAATTATTTTACGTAGCCAAACACGAATCTGTACAATGTCTAATGTAAATAGTTATATCATAGTTAATACGCTAAGATAACGCTGGATGCGAGCTGCACAATAAACTGAATGTGGCGATCCTCGGCGGAGGCCTTCGTCCTGCAGTGGACGTCTTTTGGCTGAGATGACATGAACATGAAAGATGTTTAAGATCTAGTAGAACAAAATTATATTTTCTTTTACTAGAGCCTATTTCTTAATCAAGTAAGACACCTACATACTCAGAGTAAAATAATAATAGTAAAGATAGCTTAATTTAGACACCTTTTATTTAAGTTGAGCTATTATTATTAATATGTGCTCTAAAAGTTTTAAATACTCTCTATTATTTCAGTACATCAGGGATAGATATTGAAGAATGGGTAGAATGCTTTATCTGATAGAACTATTACAATATTAAGGAGTAACTGCGGTCCAAGACATGGAATAGAAATTGCATTGTTTCTTACAGTACAAAAAGTCAAACGTTGCATGAATTAGAGCTTAGAACGTGTCATGGTCATTCTGTGTTTGTTACAACGCGTCGTGGCCGTTTTTAAGGTTTAAGGTTTAAAGATATTTATTTTGTCATAAAGATTAACAAAAATCACTTACATGAGAAACAGAACACATAAAAACATTTTGTTGGGCTATTTTAGAAAAAAAATTAACACACAAAACATAACAAGCACTAAACCATCATACTACAAATCGTTCGCGAACAGTTTATTAATTTTAACTAAACAATAATTAAGGAGGTAGTTACAAATCCAAAGCAAAACTCGGCCCGCGCTTAACTTTTTAGAAGAGCCATAACACGGATTGCGCGTTTTACAGTGACCCTAACGCATAGCAAGCTGTTTTTCGTTCGCTATTCGTTCTTTGCGCTTAACATATACACTATTAAGAAATATTAACAGCCGGTTCGACCACAGTTACATGGCAGATAGTCTATCTAAAACTTTATGTATGAGTTAAACCATTTTTTTTTCTTTGGGTAAAATAATGGCTAACTCTTGGCACAATCGGTGAAACCAGCCATCAATTCGTTAACACTATAAGTTATAGAATATTTGCTTAATACTATTTCTTAATATTAACCTATAATAACCATAAGAATAAACAATAACACAGTAGAACGGAATCTTCTTTGACCGAGTCCCAAACGCCGCCATTTATATACCTACTTCCCCCTTCAAGTCGTTACGCCCCCTCTGTCGTCCAGGCGCGTCGCCAGGGTTGCTTACTATTGAATATTGCTTACGTCTAAAAATAATATCGCTAAAATATAAGTTTTCTTTACTATGACATCATTATTTTATTCTAGTTTTACAAAATATGAGATTTATAAATTATTATGTTACGTACCTACCTACATAGATACTTATAAATAATAAGTATCTATGTAGCTTAAATGTCTTCATTTGGTATGGTAAGTAGTACCATACCAAATGAAGCCATTTAATTTTTGGACAATTATTTTAATAATTTAATATTTTGGACAATTATTATATCCTACTGAATGTTGCAGCATTAAGACGTGACTTCTATATGTACGGTTGCATATTGTGAAGTCTTTGGTACCAACTAGTATGTAGGTAGTGAAGAATTGCATTGCGGTGTCTAGCGACATAAGCAGGGATTCGAAGTGGGAGGAGGCGTGCGGTGGCGTCTTCGGCTGGCCCCCGGCCGCGTAACCCGACATTATGGTGAACACGCGATATAGCGCGTGCCTCATATTCCTGCAAGCGTTCATTTTGTTATTGCGTTTTCTCAGATTATATAGGACGCAGATCATTATTTTGACAACCTTCTTTTAGTTGAATTAAACTAACCTATGTAACGCTATGTACATCTTAGAAAATCGGTAAATTACAAAATAATTTTATCGATGAAGTAGCAGAACATTTTAGAAGCACCAAAATTATGTTTATTTGTTGCTTTTTTTTTACTATAAACAGCTTTCTATTTGCAAGCCACTTTGAAGGTTAAATAAAATCCTTCGTAGGCTACCTCCTTGGTTGCCATTTTTCGAAGTAAAAAGTTCGTTTTATTTTTAAATAACAGGACAGTATGGATTTTGCCTATGCTTGCGTTTGTTTGATCAGTACAGTACACCAGTACAGTACCAGTAGAGTACAGTACACTATTATGATTTATCTCGAAGAAGGTTGTCAAAATAATGACACCTCATTTCCAAGCATATTTGCGAAAAGTCTCAGAGAAAAGTATTATACAAGCAATGGATGGAATTACATATAGATCTGCCGTCAACACCATCTGGCCAACCGTTGCAGTGATGTACACACGCCTGCATCAGACTGCCACTAACTGACAAGTAGGCTACTCTTGACGCAAACTCAATCTCAATACAATTCCA
Source organism: Eudonia mercurella (assembly GCA_963082485.1). NCBI lineage: Eukaryota > Metazoa > Arthropoda > Insecta > Lepidoptera > Crambidae > Eudonia > Eudonia mercurella. The sequence continues at coordinate 3,819,895 of OY720022.1, forward strand.
ATGCGATTAATATGTATCGATATTGGGATAAGTTTCGCAATTTCGGAACGCCCCATCTCGATAATATTTTTATATTTGTTCACTCAATTTCCACGCAATTTAATTCCAACGTAGCGCTATTATCGCTTTTAAGAGTGCCATTTGAATTAGATTTGGGATTGGAAATTGATTATTGCAATTGTGTTTCAAGAGTAACCCAGAGTAAAAAGAGTAGTAAGAGTAACCCACCAGATCTCCTCAATAGATAATAAGTTGTGTCGATTGAATATTTTTATTATTGTTATATTTTTTTCATTATGTTCTATGTTTTGCATGTTGACATTATTTAATTTATTTTGTATAATTTTGTAGAATCCACTTATTTTATCGTTTAAACTTGTTGGTGTATTGGACAAAACTCTGTAAGCCAGCATGTAATAAAATAAAATAAATAAATAGACTTTGAACTTACACATACATAGCATATGGTTGAACATTGACAGTTTTGTATAGCTTGATGAAATGGTAAGAAGCCACGGGAACTACATGTTACACTAGAATTACTCTTAAACTCAAGGGGAAAAACCATAAACCCTATCGTCCTGTACGGATCGTTTCGGGCGATTAACCGCCGAAATTAATAACCTATCTCTGGCAAGAGATAGGCCTATTTTAGTTTAGTTACCTAGCAACCGCTGTTATTTTCCGATAAATAACAGAAATAACTAAGCAACAAATCTCTAGTAGGCCTATCTCTTGCTGAGGATAGGTTACTAATTTCGTAATACGTAAGTGGAAAGCTTAAAGTTGATTATATGTGGCCGAGCTATTATGCGTATGTGATGCGTCAAGATGGATGTTAGGAGTGACAAGACTTTTTGACACTTCATTAACACCAGTAAGAAATTAACAACAACGTTATCTCGGAATTAAAAGAGCATGTAGCACTTTAAAAAAAACATATTAGAACACCATAATAAAATGGACTTCTATTATTATTTAGTTAAGATACATACTTGTCAGGCAAGGCGGCAGTTGGGAATCGCGATTGGGCCGCTCGCGATCGCAACCTACGCATCCTCCGCCGCCGTATTTACAACCTGTCGATCAAAATTCAAAGTTTTAGATTAAGGCGAAGGGTAAGGCACACTAGCGCCTCTAATGGATTTAATTTGATAACTGCTAAACTGGATTTTTTTTTCAAACATTGCGGACCTTCCGACACTAGGCAAACATCTATTATTTAATAATTGTGCACTACTTTTAGGTTTGTTTTTGTATTTATTCGCTAACACCATAAGTGGCCATTGTTTGTGAATAAATGCGATAGCCCGTTTTGTGAATAAACCACGATGGATGCTTTCCTGTTGTCGGACGGTACGCAATGTTTAAAAAAAATCCGGTCCGTTAGTAATTGTTAAATTATCAATTGGTGGCGCTAGTGTGCCTTACCCTTCGCCTTAAGAAAAAGAAAGTTGAAGTGATAGGACACTTTACTTTTTATTCATTAAGGTTACCTCACTCTCGGCTTCAGACTCAGCAGGCACAGTTTGGCGGCGGCACGGCACATTGGGCAGCAGCCCGTTGTACTGCGCCATGCCGAGGATGAGCACCGCGAACCCGATCAGGTGCTGCCAATGGAACTGCTGCCAATGCACGGCCAGGGACACCATCCAGATCACCAGTGTCCTGAAGCAAACCACTTATTGTTAATGGAGGTTTATTAGCAGTACCAAATTAACCTAAAGGCAAAAAGAGCGTGCCTTTGATCCCCTCGATCAGAGAAAAAAAATTACTTTTGCTATGTCTAGAAACTTTCAGTGCCTAGGGGCCTTAACATAGCTTAATCCGGCTCTGTTCATTAGTTTCAATGAGATGGATTTAAAAGAGAGTTCTTTAAAATAGTAACATGGATAGACTCTCGTTCGAGTGCGTCAAGGTATAGAGCTTTACGTTAGCACGCTAATGTAATATGTAGGACTTTGTCGTCGTATCTTAATCATAATCTTCACCATGAAACATTTCTGAAAGTTGAGCATCGTTTGAAAGCCAGGTTCGTTAATGGGTGACCAACCAAATAATATATAGGTATCTTAAGCTCCTCTTTGCTCCGTCGAATTTTTGATCTATTGAGCGTTTTTTTTCGTAAGGCGCTATCTCCACGGGCGAGAGAATCGCGACGAGTCCGCGTTTTTATCGTCGGATAATCTCCACGAACGAGCGATTATTCCGCCATCGCCAGCGTATCGTCACGACTCGTGACGGAATCACAGCGTGTCCGCGACGACTCGTAACGGAATCGCCGCATTTCCTTGAGAACGCGTTGTGCTATTATTTATTGAAAAAGTTAGGTGCCAGACGAAGACGAGAGCGAAATAAGTAGTGTCTCAGTCAATAAAATAATTCTTTATTATGGATATAGTGTTCTAAGGTGCTTGTGCATATACGCTAGTGAATATGCAGTTATTGTTATTAAGAAAGGACTGAAATGACGCTGCGTTTGATAGCACGCGGCGGGCGCGTAGCGACGATACCGCCGCGATAACATCGCCATGTGGAGACGCATTCATAGAGTATATAGAAATACGTGGCACGACGATAATATTGCCGCGATTTTGTCGCTCGTGGAGATGGCGCTTAACTTGTTAGGCATAAACCCCCATAGACCTACACTATCCCAGTGAGGTGTTTATGGGGCCTTTTATCCATGTGTTAGTATCCGAGCGGGAAGCAATGAACACAGGTGTGGTACATCCAATGGTAAAGACGATGACTTTGCCGATCCATAAATTGAGAGCTATTTGTTCCCTGGCTTCTTTTGCAGATGACCTAGATGTAGAAATTAGATGTGCACATGAAAGGTAATACAATCAACCTAAACTAACCTCACTGAATCAAGCACCATTCTGGTAGTGGCCGACATTTCCTTCGTGACGCTTATGCCGGCAAAGTTGAAGAATGCAATCGATATAATTGTACCCAAAATTGCTATCATCAAAATAGGGCTGTTTCCTGTAATAATAAAAGTGGATAGTTAATTATAGAACACGCATTCTCAGGGAAAGCATTTCATTGGCAATAACTAGTTTTATTGTTTTAGGCAATAACGAATGGCCTGCAATGACAGTATCTAGGAACTCGATGGCATAGTGTGCTCGGATTGCGATGCAATCTTCCAAAGGCTCGCTAAGCGGTATGATATTCACCAACTCGCACTGGGCCAGCGTGGTTATGCATGGCCCGATCTACCAAAGTGCTATGCTATAGTTTATGTGGAAAAACAGTAAGCACAGCAGTAGGACTTTTGCACATTGATGATAATTGTTGACAACATAAGTTGACCTTTTATAGGCTTGACCTTTTTACCTGTAATTTACTTTTTGTTGTTAGGTGTAAGTTTCTTTGCTGTGTGCGTGAGGCATGCCTGGGTTTGTGTGCCAACCCGCATTTGGCAGGCGTGGTGATTAAACCAGTACCCATCAATGGCAGCGACAACTTGATTTCAGTGCCTCTGCCCAGCATTGGGACAGTTTATAAGTTATTAAGTTTAATTTTGTGTATTATGTGTATGTGTTGTTTTTCCAATTAACTAAAAATATTGTTTTTAAAGTTTTTCATTGAAATGAAACCGTCTCCACCGCGGAGAGAAAAAAGGTCTGAAACGTCATGATAAACATGAAATCAAATGAATGTGTAAAATAAACGCGAGTAGATCCGTAAAACTAGTTTCATTTCTAAATAAACAACTTACCGATTTGCACGAGCCCGTCAATAGCGTCTTCGACGGTCCCCCTGGCGTTGTTTCCGAAGTGGGGCGGCGCCGGGATCCAGTAGAACACTACCAGTAGACCAGAGAGCACGGAGAAGCCGAACACGCCCTCCCAGCCGACCGCCTGGAGCGGCGGGATGTTCAGCCCTGTGGACGAGGGTGCGGTCAATACCTACGCTTTGGTGACACACTGAACACTAGAATCCCGCTAAGTGTTAGAAAAAGAAAAATTTCAACCATCCACCGGTATCATATCCAGAGGTCTTGGTCCAGATTTCTAGGTACACATTATTGTGCTCAGCTTTGTTGGTGCTAAGGTTTGGTCTAAATCAGCCTGGCTAGATACCACAATTTTATATTAGTAAGTAATTAAAATACATTTATTGGCACACACTACAATAACAATACAAAGCAAAAACAAAAGACAACTAGGCCCCAGCCTCAGCACGTGCTACAGCGACATAAAGCCGCTGCAACGCTGGTATTCTGGAGGAAGATTATTGTGTTCCGACTTTCCGACCTTTTCAGCGTCACCGGACTTTTTTTGGTGGAGACGAGAAACTTAAAGGGGAACCCTTTCAAGCCGTGTGATCGAAATACCGTCGTACCAAGAGGGAAAGGTATCACGCAAGCGTGTTCCCGGTCCCTACTAGATTCTCCGAGGGGTTCGGATCGGGTCGGGAACGGGACAACTCGCCACTCGAGGGCGCCTCTAAGGGCTAGAGACCTTCGGCTTCGGCGGGATGACCGGGTCGTAGGGGCGAGACTCGCCCATGTTTGTACCTGATATAGAGCGCGTATGAACCAGATCTTCGTATTCTTACTTACGAGTACTATGGTGTCTTGGGCCTATATTACTCGTAGTGTGCATGTGTTGTGACATTTTGAGGGTCGGGCGGGCGTGTTGCGACCGTAAAGGTGGCGGTTCGCGCCGCGACCGCGACCGAAAACCGAGACCAGAGACCGAGACAGGAGAAAGCGACCGTCACTTGACGTTAGGCAATGTATACGCGACGGCGGTCGCGGCGCGAACCGCCAGCTTTAGATATAAAGGTAGCAAATTCCTCAATGCTTGAGCATTCCGTGTCTGGTGCATTAGGGTCGTTCACTCCATGAATTTATTCCCACCATCTTCATGGCTACCCGGTTGTCGAAAATAATATTTTATATTCATCGTCACTCTTATCGTCACTTACCATCAGATGAGACGAAGGCGAAGGCTTCTGTTGGGGTCAAAAAGAAATATGATTTGATCTTATATCATTACCGGCGACGTATTTCTCCTCGTAGACCATCTGGCAGGCGGACACCACCTGCGCTATGATGATGAGCAGGTCGCCGGTGATGAGGCTGTTGCGGCCCTTGGACTCGCTGTCTGCCTGGTACAGCGCGTCTGTCCCGCCCACGATCAGCAGCCCACACGTCACCAGGCCTTGGAAAAACATTCACTTTACTTTTTCAACTATCATGGTCACTTATTTTTGTTTGATATGGAGTGTCCGACATTTGGCACTGTTGTATGCACCATAATCACGGATCTACTGTCACCGTCATCGTTTTTTAAGCTCGATACGAGTGTAACGGAGAATAATTTACTTACACTATTCACTCGAATAAACGACTAAGGAAGTCTGTTTTGTCTGCACATCCGTGGCGCATAGAATTGTACCGAAATATCGGATACTCATATACACAATACAAAAACATGGTAATAATCCTGTTATTAATATTAACTTCTACTTTATGGGCATAAGTTGCGTGTTGCCGACCTTAAATGATTTATAGTTGTTATACGTGTATGCCTTGTAATTCAACTACATTCGCGAGCAAAAGTATGGAATCACTTACTTGGAATTGACTCCGCGCGATTTGAGTACTAACTAGTTAAGAATAATAAAAATGGCGCCATTTTAAAAGTTCAACTGTTAAATTTAAATTAAGTTAAATTTTATTTTGGTACTCAAGAGGAGCTCGATGGCGCAGTGGTTAACGCGCCCGGTCTGCGAGTGCTGAGGTTAAGCAACTTTCGCAAAGGCCGGTCATCGGACGGGTGACCAAAAATTTATCATCTCGAGCTCCTCCGTGCTTCGGAAGACACGTTAAGCCGTTGGTCCCGGCTGCATTAGCAGTCGTTAACAACCACCAATCCGCACTGGGCCCGCGTGGTGGTTTATGGCCCGTTCTCCCTATCCATCCATAGGGAAGGCTCGTACTCCAGCAATGGGGACATAAAATGAGCTGATGATGATTCAAGCTCGCGCGGAATCGATTCCGAGTAAGTGATTCCAAAGTTTTACTCGCGAATGTAGTTGCGTTATATTCGTAGTAGGATGCAAATTGCTCTATTTACTGCGATACAACATTTGAGTTTGGTCAATATCTAGTGTTAATCTTCAATATTAATAAAGTTAAGTAAAATCATGAACAGTGTAACGACGATAGCAACTAAGCAATCAACATTACTCATTGAATACGCAGATGTACGAAATATGAATACACAACACAGTAATCATAGAATCGAACGATTCACTTGCTCCAATTTATATCACGCATTAAATTATTTGTAATGCTGATACTTTAACAAAATTTGTTTAAGTGTGTTGTAGTTGTGTTTGTATATTAACATTTGAAAAATATCATGAAAGTATTTATTAGTTATAGCCATGGTTATTGTTACGTACTTAAATCAATATTTGCTAATTTTTTATCTTTCTAATCAACATCATCATCAACCCATATAAAACTGTTAAATTTGTTCAATACATTGTCAACCTTATTGCTTTGACCATAAAATTTAAAGTCTATTTTCTGTCTTTCCTCAAGATGTGCATGCGTCTGTACTATTACAGAAAAAACAACAACATTTAATGTATGTATTTATTTATTTATTTATAGCTTATTACAATTTATACTTATTCTACTGACAATTACAATAAGTAAAGCCAATTAAAGGTTTCTGCATTTACATTTTTTTTTAATTCTGTATTAATGAGAAGGTCACCAACTTCTAACAAAATAAACTTACTTAATACACTATTACTTCATTAATATTATACAAATGGAGTTTGTTTGTAGGTTGTTTTTATTATATCAATTCGATGATAAAACAAGACATATGATTGAGGTCACTGGCAGTGTAAACAAATATAGTATTTACAAGACCACTGAGAGGGCATCATATTTATCGTAATACATATAAGAGCGTGTAAGTACTTATTATATATGTACAGTTATTAGTTCTTTAATCAAGACGAAACTGCTGAATGCATTTGGATGATATATTTTGACATGTGAAACATATTCATAGGAATTGAACCCAGGATCTCCGGTTATCGTGCCCAGCGCTAAGCCACTCGGCTACAGTGGTGTTTGTAAATAAATAATCAAAGAATATATAATTTAAATCATGACAGTTGACCTCCCCGTTTACATTGTTTATTCCCTACTTTAGCATACGATTTGTCTAACCCCCCTCAAGTTAGGTACATTCCAACAACGGTTCGCTGCCGTAAGCAATTGTTTTAATAACAGTGTTACCGACCTGATTGTTTACAGACAGTGCCGGACAATGTTTTGGATGCGATCAGTTCCGAGAAGCGCCATGTAAACATGAGCCCACGGAAATCGATATCAGCATGCACTCTGTACCGAAGCCGAATGAATCACTTGCAAATTGATACGGGACGACTGTCGCGTCAATTGAATAACTTCTGACAAAGGGAGCTTGGAGCATTGATGTGACTGAGTACTTTGTATTTCTCTTGATAAGATGATTGCAAGCTGTGATGTAAGTATACGAAGATGTCTAAACATTGAATTGCAACGTTTTACGAATCTAAATTTAAATAAGCGCGAGTAGATTCATAAAGTGTTTCATTTCAATGTGTATTGGATGAGAAAAATCTTGAAAATAATAGACATCTACTTAAACAATTCTCTAAAAAAAGACAAAGATGAATAATTTTGTGATGATTAATACCTACAATGCTAAGTTTTTTTCCTACTTGCATCGATACACCACAGTCAGTGATTGACGCATTCTCTATTATTCTTATGTATAAAGTTGGGGGAATTTTTTTTTCGCATATAGTATGTATGAACTTGTTTTGGTTTTGGTATCATTAAAAGTTTAAATTTTAAAGAAGATAATTCCAAATTCAAATTAGGAAAATGTGTGATTTTCATTTGTTTTTCTTACTGTCAAGATGAGTGATCTAATGAAAAAATTCGAAACATTTTAAAATTTTACTACAAAAAGGATAAAAATGCAACGCAAACCGCGAAAAAAATTTGCGATGTTTATGGACCTAGTGCAGTGTCTGTGAGAGTAGCACAAATGTGGTTTAAGCGTTTTCAATCCGGAAATTTTTATCTCAAAGATGCACATCGCTCTGGTCGCCTTTTATGGATAAAATGGATGCCATTTTTGAAAAAGTTGAGCAAGATCGGCATATCAGTAGTTACGACGCTGAAGAACTGGGAATTGACCTCAAAACAGTTTAGGCGCATTTGAAAAAAACTGGGTACTTACACAAAAAAGCTCGATATTTGGGTACCTCACGAGCTCACTGAAAGAAACCTAATGAACCGTGTACTCTTTTGTGATTCTTTATTACGACGTAATGAAACCGAACCATTTTTTGAAGAAGCTGATAACTGGTGATGAAAAGTGGATCACATACGACAAGAACGTGCGAAAAAAATTCCCGGTCAAAGGCCGGTCAGGCTTCACAGACTGTGGCGAAACCCGGGTTAACTCGCAACAAGGTGACGGTGTGTGTATGGTGGGATTGGAAGGGCATTATTCATTATGAGCTGTTACCATCAGGCAGGACCATCGATTCTGAACTCTACTGCAAACAACTGAAGAGATTAAAGCAAGGAGTTGAGAGAAAGCGGCGGGAATTAATAAAATAATGATAACGCTAGACCTCACACATCTTTAGCCACTCAGCAAAAATTAAGAGTTTGGCTGGGAGGTGTTAATGCATCCGCCGTATAGTCTTGACCTTGCACCTTCAGATTTCCACCTGTTTCGGTCTCTTCAGAATTCTTTAGGCGGTGTTAGGTTAACATCACGAGAAGACTGCCAAAAACACTTGTCGCGGTATTTTGATCAGAAGCACCAAAATTTCTATAGCAATGGGATCATGTCCCTACCTACAAGATGGCAAAAAGTTATCGAACAAAATGGCACCTACATACTTTAGTTAAATGTAAATAAACTATATAAAAAAATGTATTGAATTTTCTTAAAAAATGCGAAGAATCTTTTTCCCCAACCTAATATTTTTATTGTTTTTTCAATATGTATAGCTATAGCTGTTACGACCCAAGCAACAAAATGTGTTCTACAAAAGTCCTGAGAACGTTTTAGAATGTGCTAATTAGTGTACATGATTAGCTCTATAATTATGTTGTAAACGTTTAAAGAATTGATTTATTGATTATTCTACTGATTTATTCTATAAACATTAGATAAAGGCTCTCACGATGATAAATCAGCTCTGTAGTTGAAACCTAAAAGTGCCGAAAAAAGCTTTTTGGTACAGAAAAAGTGTAATGTGCAGCATTTGTCTCAAATTTGCACTATAAAAGTAACCTAAACATGTTTATAGTGCTTTTTTGCATCGTAAACAATTCCAGTGAACTGTTATTTAATAATTTTGTGTGTGAGTGTTCTTCAACAAATATCAACAAATGACAACACAATAACAAATATCGTTAAGTTAAATATTATGCTCTATTTCATTCGCCGATGTAATAAAAAGGAAAAGGACACTACGTAGCTCTGCCGTAACTTGCACTTGCGAAATTAATTGTATTGATAAAATCATTAATGCCGATTTCAAATTTGACAATGCGCCCTCGTAATTATCTTGTTTTAATTAAATTAAAATTAATAAAATAAATACTTTTCCAGACTATGGCTGCTATAGTACACATTGGCTCCAGCCGTGCTGCTTATGTGCTATCATGGCAGAAAACAGCAGCCATAATTGTTTCGATTAGGGTTTGTGACTATATTGATATAGAAAAGCTATAAATCCAATTAGTCCATTAATTATTAATTTTAGTACTTTTTACCATTAAAAATGGTTATCAGATGCAAATCGCCTGAGACGTATTTTTGGCCATAGCTCCAAGGATTTTGGGAGAATCGAGATGGAAATAATACCAAGAGTAGAAGAATCGAGACACGTGTAAACGTTTGAATTTTGAAAATCGGCTGGAATTTTTTTTGGCATTTTGAAAAATGTAAAAAAATCGGCTTTTTTGGGGGGTGTTTGTTATACTAAATTATAAATATTAAAAAAAAAACAACTTAAGAAAAAATTAAAAAATGGTCCTAGGGTATTAGTTTAACTACAAAATGGCGAAAAATTTTTGAAAATCGTGTAATAATTGTGACCTGTTGGTGGTCCCTTTAGATTTGGTATTGTAGAATAGCTTCTTTGATTATTGACCGATCGTCATGGTAATGATGTTAAAAGATGCGGATGCAGGCGAGAAGTGCATTCAAGGTGGAGTTGTGTTATTTAAAATAAAATGTTTTTTTTTTCGTAAATTGTTGTATTCATTTTCAATGCTCCGATTCTTGCAGGGACTGCGAAATCTGTGAATTTTTGTTACGATTTAGTATCATAGCAGTAACACAAACTTACCTATAGAGCTATTTAGAACTGAAGTTATTCTGCACCAGTAGTCATAGAAGAGTTAACATGATTTTTACTGAACTAGCTCCATAGCGATGTTGATGGTGCTTGTAAGAAGATATAACGTTACGTAATGGTTGTGCAAGGTACTTTTATACTGCAAATTGATCCTATAATAGTGTTTTCGACACTCCTACAATACTAGTACTGTTAAAGTTATTTTCACGAATTATTATTGCAAAATAGATACTTACACAAAACTGTCATTATGGTCGTCTATAGTAAATAGTACCATAATCGCTTTTATCATATCTATTACAGTGCAACACTTTAATGATTCTTTTGTATAGTCCTGTAAGCGTTCTTAAAGCAAAAATATAGAATTTATATGCTCATTAATTTTATAGAAGCAAAACGCTCTGTTAAAATCTTTTAAGGTACAAGCAGCCACAATGATTACCATTATAGGCCTACTATATCACTGTTTGGTGATAAAATCTTTTGGTTATAGAAGCTTTTGTTACTTGGGGAGTAAAACAATTCGCTTTTCAAAAGTATTCGCATAGCCACATAATAAGATGTCACACTTCGCAAAGAAATAAGACAATGAACTTTCATAATATTATAAAACTAAATTATTTTCTACATTAGTTCCTTTTGTAAATACATTAATTTACATGTTGCGTTGATTTGGTGACCGACAATAACCACCAAAACGTTTCGATTCTCCGTTCTTTGTTAGTTCAGAATACAACAAACAACGAACAGCAATTTAAAACAACGCTATTCGGCGTTGTTTTGAATTGCTGTGTTCTGAATTAAAGGGTTCTGCTGATCCACTGATAGTTACATGATTTTTAAATTTAAAAATATGAACACCTGCGGAATAGCGAGACACTATGGTAAGCTGATGTTGCCCAATATGCATACACAATATTATAAGGGCTAATTTTTCAATAGTCAGTTAAAAGAATGATGGCGAGATTTGTACATAATTAATAAAAAAAAATAGAGAAAATCATATTGATACTTATGTTTTAAATTCTTGCTTTCAGAACAGTAACTGCCAGCAAGAATTATATTTTTAGAACCCGGGGAAAATGAGTAATTTTGTATTTAATTGAACAAAACGCATTTTTCACATTACACAGCAAGTCGGAATTCATTGAATAATTTTAACATAATGACAGATTTTCATTAGAAAATATGTCACAATGTCTTCTTCTTCTTCTTCTTTTCAATGTCAATATTATTTGTTGGATAATACATAACTGAGGATTGCCAATGAAAACATTTATTGGTCACTTCAAATACATCTCAACCACAAGAGGTGTGAAACCCACTTTAAAAAAAATATATCTGAGGATTGAAAAATTGGCCTATGAGGAATTGTTATCCAAGCTGTATACAAATTTATAATAAGCTACCACTGTTAGTGAAGGACTAATGCTACTAGAACTAAGTTTACCTATATTTAGAAAAAAAGTTAAGAATATGGCTAAAAGATAAATGTTTTTATACAATTAAAGAATATTTTTATAAATTTATCAGTTTGTCTAATTCTTATTGTATTTCTTGTCACAATTATTATTGTATTAATGGTATTTTATTTAAATTTTGTTTGAATGTTATTTTAATTTGATTAATTTGACATTCACATGCCCTGCGTTTGGCAAAACAGACGTTCAAAATGATAAAATTACCACCAGCTAAAATGTACTTTGTTTTGCGTGAATAAATAATCATTTCATTTCATCATTTCTGAAATTACAGGCACAAAGGCATAACAACAGGAGCCGAACTACATCCTACTGACGGACGGCGGAACAATTATGTGGTCGGTTTGTTTTGACTTCGCTCTACAACAGCAGAGGTTACGTTTTTAGCAAGCCATTTCAGTTACGATACTTTACTCGCTCCCTAAAGCTCCAGCGTCGGTAACCGTTCATGGACTGCGTTGGCCGCAACATACTATATAAATCTGTGTAAAGGTACAAGTCCGATTCGGACGGCAGACTGCAACCGCAGGCCGCACTGCGGCACTGCGTTGCGGTTGACCGCAGTGCGGCTTCTATTTCAAACGTGGCGTCATGCCGCGGCTGCACAATGCATGGAACAATGCCTCAGTCACTCCCATACCCTACCCTACACAACTAATGTTGCGGTGCAACTACAGGCTATGCGCCGCGGATGCACGCCGCAGTGTTGCCACGCTTGGAATCACTTTCATAGAGATTCATAGAAACCAGTAGTGTCGCTTGCGGTCTGCGGTCCGTCTAGGACTTGTACCTTAGGGTCAATTCGCGACAAAGTTACCTTCCACTGCGGTCGGCAGCGCAGCGGCTGGCCTATTAGATAACGCAAAGTATCGCTTGAAAAAGTCGGGTTGGACGCGCGGTCAACGCACCGCCGCCGCGAGCCGACAAGCGGCCAAGCGATGGCAGGCGACTGCTTTCAAAGTGTATTATGCGTGATCTAATAAAGATAAAGCTTAAACTGATTTAACAGTAAAACTGCTGGCTACTGCCACTTTGGTGTGAATTGACCCTAATGGTATTGGCAGGCGCCTGTATAGTTCCAGGGTCGTGAGCGCGTGTGAATCTTGGTGTTGCGGGTGCGCCATCTAGTACCGAGTAATGGAACGTTACACACGAATGCATTTCGTTACTCGCATTTATCGTAGATTGGTACTGCAGGCGTCTGCAGGCTGATACTCGTAAAACAGTGAAATGACAGTCTTCTTACCTATGCCCGCCCACTCCCGTTTCTGCATGATTCGGTCGAGGAAGGTCATTGACAGAACTGCTACGAATATGATAATGGAGCCGCGGAACATCTGGAAGCTGCTCGCATATGTCAACGTCAGCCCGATGTACATAATGGAAGTGCCGATCTATGGAACAAAAATAATGTTACTATTATACATATAATATTACTAGGCCAGATTGCTAATCTTATGATATGAAAAGAAAAATTTTGGCAGATAATGTGCATGTCAAGTAGACATGTTAAAATATGTCCTATCAACAACTAAACTATTTACATTTATCGTGTAACAAATGTTTGCTCATGGCCTCAAAAAAATTGCTGACTTTTTAGCGTCACCGAAATTTTGCCAGTAGTACTACCAGTAGTACCACTGGCAAAATTTTCTTCCCGTAGTACTACCAAGCAGCCTAGTAGTACTATAGGAAAAAAAATTCAACCCGTGGTACTACTAACATTGTATTTTAGTTTTTTAGATTTATTAATTTTATTATTTATTTATTGTTGTTACTATCATTGGCACAGGTTAGATTTTCCGAGGGATTCAGATCGGTTCCAGGGCGAGTTTCATTCGCCGTTCAATCACGTTAACGAAACCGAAAATTTGTATTCCAAAATTTTAACTCCTTTCGTATGTCGCCAGGAGGCGCTGCTTCAAAGCCGTACTAATTTTCGTTTTCGAAAACGTAATCGAATGAATGAAAGGATATTAAACTAAACTCACACTAGGCACCCAGTTGTTCTAATACCGTAAACTCACACTCATCACATTATGTTTATCGACATAGGATTATGGTTTACGCATTCCTGCTGATAGTTACAGTAAAGTGAGTAAGATGAGTCACGCAATCTGCGTACTCGTGTCCACGTGCACTCCGCTCTTTTGTTTTATGAGTCCAGTAACAGCGTAAGTACAGTTAGCATCAAAATTATCGAACTATACTACAAAGTGGTTAGGTTTTGTTGATAGAGCTTATGTAGTCCACCAATACTACCACCGTTTTATTTAAATACTAGTTGGACCGGCGAACTTCGTACCGCATTTCTTTTTTTTTAAATATAGTCTATGTGAATTCTAATGATGAAAGAATTTTTTAAATCAGTCCATTAGTTTTTGAGTTTATTCGTTGCAAACATACATACATACAAAAATACAAATCCCCCTCTTTATAATATAATAAATAATAAATTTAATAAATTTATTATTATCTTTATAGTATAGATGTTACTACAACATAACATCTACGTAAGTAGGATTGCTGTGTTCTAAAAAAGTTTAAAAAAAATCCTATACATGGTGCCGATAAGGCCGAAGGTGGAAGAACACTTCATCCCAAGAATGGTACTGAAAAATTGCTATCCTATCTCTAACTGACAACAATGATGATCATCAATTTTAGTAAAATAGATGATTTTTTTTATGTTAAAAGGAGGCAAACGAGCAGGGGGTCACCTGATGGAAAGTAATCACCGCCGCCCATGGACACCCGCAAAACCAAAGTAATCGCAAATGCGTTGCCGGCCTTGAGGAAGGAGTTGGATCTTGAGGAGGGAGTAGGGGAGGGGTGAGAGATGGGCCTCCGGTACTTTCACTCACTGGACGAAACACAACAGCAACGAGTGCCATTGTTTCACGCCGATGTTGTGTGATATGATGACATATTTATATAAGACTAGCTGATCGGCGGACTTTGTACCGCTTTGATAGTTTGCATGACAACAAAACAAACAAATCATTGGTCCGCTTAAGAACACCCGTATCCCATGATGGACCTATATAGCAACGCCACCTACAAATCATCCAAATCGATCCAGCCGTTTAAAAGGAGTTCAATTTCATACACACGCACAGAAGATTATACAAAAGATTATACAGACACTATTTTTGGGACACCCTGTGTACAGGGTCAAGCGGAAATCCAGTGATAGTTTCGGATACATCCCTAGGTGTATCCGAAACACCCCCATGTATGTTCCGCGATTTTTTGTTGTTTCCAAGTTATGTTTTTTATCGCATTTTTTTTTGTCATATCTTGACCTACAAGACATTAGTGGTCGCAGCGACATTAATTATTGAGATAGGTACATGCTTGATTTTTTTTCCGAAATAGGTGAATAGTATGTCTTGTAGACTCAAAACCAATTTTGGGCTGATCTGATACCATTGCGCCATAAAAAATATTGAATCCCAATGTTAATTAAAATTTGTAAACTTTTAAAATGTTTCAGGACGATTTAAAAAAAAAGTTACCTAAAAATTTTCACCTAAACCTTTTTCAAAAAGTTGCCCATTTTTTCAACTATTTACAGTGCAAATTTCATTGAGCTATCTTAACGGCGTCATACTTTAAAATTGTTCCAAATCATAGTAAGTCTAAAAAACCTCTTTAGAAGGGCGAGCTGAATAAAATTAAAAATAATTGTCATTGTTTATTTTTAATTTTAATTTATTGATTACAAAAAGTTTTCAAAATGTCTACCTTCCTGCTCGATACAAATCCTACATCTTCTTAAAAAGTTTTGTTTTAATCGTGTGAGCGCTACCCTGTTGTTTTTTGTTTTGCTACTTGAAAAGTTTTAGACATTATTTTAATACCAAGCTATTGAACTTTGTGTGTGTGTAATGGATAAATGAATATATCTCGTTAAGAAATACTGTTCCTCTGTATGAAGTATCAGGTTGATCATTTTCTAAAGGAAAGCTGATGTGAATTGAGTTATATGGAGACTTCTCCACTGCTACATACATATTTTGATTTTATTGTCTTATCAAAACAATTAAAGTCATTTTTACAACTGTTGCGTTGGTATTTGATTACAGTTCAAAATAAATATCAAAGTCAGCGTTTGATCATTAGAATTTATCAACTCGTCAAATAAATGAAACTGCTGCAAATGCTGCAAACTGCATTTACTTTAAGATCATTTGAGATATTCTAGTTGTAGATTTTATTTTATATGTTATAATTAGGCAGCATTGAATATACATAAGCAAACTCAGAAACAGACAAATATTAAATACTTTATATTTGCAGCCAAGAAAAGAGTTAAAACATTTGCTCCATTCAATTATTATATTTATTTTTTAAATAAAATCAATATCAACAAATTTAAACAATGTTATTTCTAACTTACCAATTTTGGTTTATATTCAGAAAATACTTTATGGTGTGTTTGGTACAATTAGCGCAAATTTTTATATTAATAGTTATTTTATATAATATTTATTTTATTGTTGTCATTATTTTTGTTGTGCCAAATACAGCATAAATTTTGTTGTTTGTAGATTCTAGCAGTGCCTATAGAATAACCTTAGATTTAAATGTAACTTACAAGATCGAACATGGCGGCAGGCATGAGGATCAGTGGGTTGAAGTTCTGGTTGCCATCGACCAGTGAATGGCTGGTATTCCTGTGCACGCGCCCGATTATTTTGAAGGTCAGCAAGCACAGCATCTCGCCAAGAAACATGGCACATGCCTGGCAATATGGAAAATCGTTTAGAATGATGATAACAGTACAAAAAAATATAAAACACCCAATTTTTATATTTTTATACAATATATAAAACAGACAGCTTAACATTTGTTTTTTTACTGGCTAAAACCTTATTATCCTTAATTCTTTCAAAACTTAAGATTAGTTGTTTCAGAAATTTTTTCTTTAGATGTATGGAACCCTAGAGAGAATTTGAGGAAGAAACATGGCTGCTTCTTTACTATTATGGCGCAAAACCATTTTATTTTAATGTGCATACATTCTGTACATGCCTTAGTGCAAAATAATGTCTATTACCAAACAACCAATTATTTCTTTTCAAGCAGAAAATTTTATTCAAGTAAATCATCCTCAGTAGATAACGATATAGATACGTTAAGTGGCTGGTAGCAGTTGGATGGAAAAGCTGAAGATTGGGCTCAGTGACATGCAGCAGAAAAGGCGAATATCCAGCAATCAACTGATAAGTGCTGATTATGATGATGTAGAAGATGACGATGTTGAAGCAGCAAATAACACCAAATCTATTACATAATGTAGTTCATTCTGATTTAAAATATATGTGACATGGGTATTTAACTAACATTGGGAATGTCTTTTTTTAATGTAGTAGTAATGACTCATTATTTGTCATTAGTTGTTTTAACTGATGACTTGAATTCTGCGTGGTATTAACTACTACTGATGCACAGTCTTGGAACACAGAATAGATGACTGCAAATCTTGTTGTTTACATTATCAGTGTTCAAAGAACTGAGTTGAGTATTTTATGTAACTATAGTGATATACCTACCTGAAATATATTTAAGTAAATAAGTTTTTTATTTGACGAGAAGAGTTCACATTAATGTGAAATGCAGTTAATCTTTTTTTTGGTGCTGGCTTAGAATGGTACTGGATGATAGATTGCATTGTAGATCTGGGTAGCATCGAGTCCTTGGATATTTGGTAGGTATGTAGATTTGCCCTGCATTGGCACCAGAAATTATTCTTTTTTTGGAGTTCTTCACAAACAGGCTTGCCACACCCCATATTTATTTGAAAACTAAATAAAATAATGGAAAATTTCATTTCTCTAACTTGTCAAATGATACAGAATTATTTTTTCAAATTTAAATTTGGTAATAAAGTCTAACAAAATAAAGTAAACCTTACTTAACTCAACAATAGACAATTATTTTTGCATCTATTAACAGCTAGATAAACTCAATAAGAACTGTAATGTTACATGCCATGGAAGAATAGTTTGATCTCTGATAGTTTGAGCATAGCTGTACAAAAATAGGAAGCTATAGGATATCCTCCTCCTTATTTTTAATACTAGACAAACTATTATGCATTGGGGGCTCATAACATTCACAAAGTTAACCTTTTTTTTAAAACACTTTCATCCAAATAAATACTACCCCAGAAATAAACCATTTGTAATGAACTAGTATTTGCTTTCCTTCTTTTCAGGACTCAACAAACTCTTTCGCATTGAGGTTGATGGTGCTGTAGATTAAAAAATTCTTTATAGGCAATTCTTGCCCTTGTATGCTCGAATTTAGTTTTAAAATTGCCAAGTTTTTTGTAAGGCCTCTGCAAAAGTTGAAACATGAAACCGCCCTTTTCAAACAAGAATATAGACATGGAAAGTAGCATGACAAAGTATTGTAAAAAATGAAAAAGCCTAAGTACAGAGTTTTTTGCCAGCTTTTCTTGGTGGAAGGCACTATCAAAATCCGATTCCGTAATTGAAGTGGTTTAGTTTTAACTATATTTTAGTTTATTAATACATTAGTTTCACTGATTTGAATGAATTCAGGAAGATATAGAAGTGACTGTCACTAACCTGTAAAAATGGATGTTCAAATGCTCTTGTTTGACCATCGGACCCTTTTGATTGGACTTGATCAGCCCATTTTGTGCAAAGGGTGTTAATGGACCCAGTGACCACCAGCATCAACGCCAGAAATTTGTGGTATCTGGTCCACTCCATCTAAAATTAGGAATGTTTATCTATGTTGGTAGATATATGTGATCCAAATTATTCCACAATCAAAATAAAATAATATCCATTTTTAATTTAAATTTAATCAATTTAAAATATCTTAGCAATTACAGAATGTTATTACTGGATTGACATTTAATTACATATTTGCATACTTTTAATGCAGGTAGTTTAAAAAGCATACTGTGGAAATAGAACAAAAGACTATTCAGGGTGTATGTATCGCAAGCGATTTCTTTTGTTTCTGAAATATTAGCATAAAAACGTCAAGTTAAATCAGTTTTCATTTGTTTCAAGTCATCATTACTTTTGCAAGTACCTACTTACTTTGAAGTCGTTGGAAGTCGTCCCCTTGCGGCAGATGTATTAGGCACACAAAAGAAATGGCCCAGGCAGGGCGCTGTACTGCAGTATTGATCGATCTTTTATCTACATATATAAATAACAGATAGCAGAGACAATTTGACGTGAACTAGGTATCTATAAAATTTGCAAGCAACTACCTATGCTATGCACCAGCCAGTCCAGCCACACCAGCAACCAGAAATGTATGCACCATAGAGTAAGGTAAATAAAGGTAAGGTTCTGTCTAAAGTTGCCAGATAAACGATCGATAGTCGAACATCGATATCATACCGATAGTCTCGATTGTGACCGATAGTCAGACTGTTGTTAGTTATATCGATATTGTCAACTCAATCGGTAACTAAGAATGGTAGTACTATAATATTGTTAATAGAAGCGAAATACTAAAATTGTATTACAGATACTATCATAGTCACTAAAAACATTACCATTTATAGTATCCACACCGCCTAGAAAGGTCATAGAGGTGACGTGGCCCATTTTTTACGTTATTCAAAGCCCTGATTGAAAGCAGCTTATTTTTCTATAGTATCGATACTATCGAAACTATGTAAATTATTATTTTACTTTGATAGTATCAGTAGTATCAATACTATTAATAGTTTAAATCTTACAAGCAGACAGACTGACTGACAGCAATACTATCAATAATAACGATAGTTTTGTTGTCAGTCAATGAGAACGTCTCCTACATTAAAATTTCATGTTATTTTTAATGTGCACGTTTAATACGTGGTCATTCAAAGCAGGCCACTTTTTACATTTTTGAAATATATGTATTACTACTAAAGTTATGGGCCTCGATACGTGAAGAACGCAGCGATAGGTATAGATTGATATAGCGTAATATGTCACGCGACACGATGCCGCACGTTCGTACTACCATACGCTGTTTACTCATCCTTGATCCTTGCGAACATCTCAAACAAACACAGTGTAAGTATACATATATTTTTTACTGTAATAATCAGTATTATTGGATAATGGATTTGTAAGAGGTCAGTCTGATAACTTACCAAGGATAGATTACCATATGGTAGGGCATTTTTTTACAAATAACTCCGATTTCATGGGTGTGGAGGTGGGTGTGGAGGTAAAAGTTGGAAGGTACATGCCTTTGCTATTATTCTTTATTGAAAACAGAATGCTCTTTAACGGATTTTTAACTACCTATTTTGGCTTGTAATATGAAAAGAAAATAAGACGTAAAAAGTTGACTTCACTTCACTACCTGTAAGCGTAAGTAAGTGTACAATACAAACGAAGTTAAGATTATTACTATTAGATATTCTGTGGTTTAGGCAGGTTTTGCGACAAGATGGTCACCGCGTATTGTTTCTTCATTTTACGTCTGGTAACCAAGTGAAGCCAATATATTATTACCTATTAAATTAAAATACAAAACAAACTGAAGTGGGTAGGAATTTTTAGTATTTATTTGATATACTTAATACAAACAAGTCATACAAGTAGGACCTATCTATTTCGTTTTTAATTTTAAAGTATGGGTAGGTATTTAGGTGAACAACAGTATAAACAAGATGAACTGGAAAGAGTTACTTGTTCATCGCGTTTCATAATACGCCACCACTTTCGCACTTCTCATGTCTTGGAACTGAGATGAATATCTTATTTGGTGTTTTAGAGGTTGTTCTTTTGCATTGAGGCACTATACAGTACTTAAAAGACTTTTTATTTTCACTCTAGTAGTAGTATTAGTAGTAGTAATCAGCCTATAACTGTCCCACTGCTGGGCAAAGGCTTCCATCATTGAAATCAACTCGTCGCTACAATTGATGGGTAATGGCTTAATAAACACCACGCTTGCCGAATGCGGGTTGGTGATCATAAACCCGGGCTATGCATTGAAAAATCCGAAAATACATTTTGCCCGACCAGGGAATTGTACCCACGACCTTCGGGTATCGGGCAGAGCGCTCTGCTACTCAGCCACCGAGGCGTTATTTTCACTCATAATGTTCAAATCCTTCACTATTAATAAAAACAAAGACAAAACGTAAACAATGCGATGCAAACAAGCGGCTGTGGTATACTGCGCGTTCACAGCTCGGAAAGTTTGTATCGGAAGACCTCACGAGCTAAGAAAGCTCGAGTAGTAGGTAATTATAAAAGGGAAGCTGATAACTGTGATAACTTCGTCATTTTTTAAGATTTCGAAAGTTCATTTTGCTCTTGTTAATAAATTATAAAACATTATATAATTACACAAAAATAATAATTTAGGAGACGAGCTCATTGTATTGTCACGTTCCAAACAGTCGGTACAATCGATAGTCGACCTATCGATTGTTTGGCAACACTTTATCACCAACTGTTGACAACTGACGTTGAGCAGCGAGTGTGACCAACATGAAAATAGAAAATAATTAAATATTCCTTCAAGCTTGCCACCTGCCAAAATAATGCCCAAAGACTCATTTTTTTCCTTTAGTCGATGGCTTTGTGCGATTAGCATATTTAGCCAGTGTCAAAGTATTTTTTCTTACAAGTAATACTTAAATAAACAATACTTCCTTCCTGTATGATGATGATGAATGATAATAGAAATGAGAAGTGAGTAATGATATACCCTCCAACCCCTCGAGTAAAGATGTGGGGCTTTACTAAGTCTTCGGGCGGACTTCTTGAGAGAATTTGAAAAGTGACGTTGCACTGTATTGTTTCATTTGCTAACACTCATGCACACTCACGAACACTTAACGGTTAATAATCCACCATTATTTCACATTAATATTCGACATAACACAAATTTTAGAAAATAAAACAAAACCGCAGACATGATTCTTCACTTTCCCGCCAAGAACTCGGCTTATAATTTCATTTGAAAACAGCTAGATATTGCTTGATAAATTACTTGAATTCTTTAAATTTGTTCCAAATTAAAAAGCCATGCGAACAAAATAGGTATGAGAATCATAAACTAACTTCAGATTTCAATGCTTAACGGATTATTATTACAAAGAAAAACAAAAAAAAAATAAAGTTATTTTGATGAATATTACTTATTCTCCACACGAGCACGCCATTATAATTTAAGAATTTGAAAGTCTTTGCAATTTATTAGTTACATTGTTTTTATAGGCAGTCCAGATCATGCCTGGCGCCATGCTGAACTAGACAGTTAGTATGTTGCATCAGTAGACGATTTTACCTAAATTAATAATTTCTTGCAGAGTAGGCTGATGATATCTTAGAGCATTTTAATGCTCTAAGAATGATATAGATCAATGTTGAAGATTTGTAAGGGTTCTTCAGTATTTTTTGTATTCGAATGAGATCGGGTTTTTGTATTTTCAGCCTTTGACTCACTCACCTCCTCGATACCCCTGCGGCACAGCCCGCGGTTCAAGTTCCGCGGGGATTTATTTCACAAACCCCGGGTCAACAAAAAAAAGAATAATCAACATTACCCTTCCTCTCGCATTTCCTATAAGGGTTGCCAGTGTGGTCACCCGTACTTTACACTTTATGAGAGCAATAAAGTACGTTAAAGTATTTTATTTTACCTCATTCGTCTTTTGAAGGTTTTATTTCCTTTTTTTACCTAAAGAAAGAAAAAAAGTAAGACGCTCTATGGTAATAAACATTTGTAAAATGTTGCCAGAAGTAAAAAAAGGTATGGAAAAAATTGCAGGTTAAATAAATACCTAATAGTTTCTTTTTAGAAGTTATACACACGCCTGCACGTACACCACACTACCACAAACTGTGAAAGGACAATGTGTTATTTTAAAGAAATGCGTCGAAAGGAACTATGGCTGAGGATTTTTATGACAGTTTAAAGTTTGGTTTAATGCTCTAAGGTTAAAAGATTTTTAAAATGCAAAGCGATCTAGCTCATACAGCCATGTCTTCAGTATTTTTGATGAATGATTTAGATTTAGATTTTTAGTTATGATAAATGATAATTAGTGAAGGATGTACGCAGGCGTCTGTCTGTACTTTTTTTTCTTTAGTAAGTAAATAAATTTTATACTCTATTTGCTTTAAAAAAAGTTGGCAGCACTAGGTCAGATAAACGCACAAGGAGGAATTAGAGCGGGTTTGACAAGGACAATGTCCATGCGAAAGTCTATGTGCATCGGTTGTTTTTATTTTTCTAGCTCTGTGTGGTTGTTTGTTTCCAAGTCTACCCACAATGTATGTTTATGAGACAAACGAGGAAATTGGGCTATAACCACAGTAGAGTAGTCTTCAAAATAAGGCTAAATTTAAAAAAGAAACAAGCTCTATTAAGTAACGTCTAATATTTGTTGAATTTCGAAAAAAAAGTGGCTACTTTTGGCAAAAAACAGTTTTAAAGCTATTTAGTTGACTGAGAAGATAACAGTGCCAAAATAGATTAAAAACAGCAGTGAGTCTATAGAGGATAGCGCACTGACCTCCTATCTTATGTTACATTACACTTACAGTGTACCTAAAGAGGTCAGCGGTATAGGTAACGACTTTATTTCCGTGTACTGTTAGGTACTATTAGTACTAATAAGGTGTACTAGTACTTTACTCGGACTTTACTAATATAGCACTAAACCGAAAAGTGTCCGATTAAGCACAAGACTACAGTAGAGGTAATAGTAATATGCTAAAACCCTCAACGCTCTGTGCCCCTACCATGAGCTCTTATAGCAGTATTATTGCAGTTGTGGAAAAAAACGCGAGTATATTCGCCGCTACACGCGTCTCGCTTTCACAACTGCAATAATACTGCTATAAGAGCTTGTGGTAAGCCTCCTGGTCGATTAGAGTTGGATCGAAAAATAACAAAGATATATAATATAAAATAAACTTTATTATAATCAATCTTATTTCAGTAGGTACATTTGTTTTTAAAAATGTTCTAGCCAACTCGCTCAGCCAGACTATACAATATTAAACTGCTGCAAAAGAAGCCTACACAAGTAGGTAGGTATAATCATAATAATAATTAGTTAACCAACAAGCCATAAAAACCACGTCATAATAAACAATTTGTCACATCCCTCCCGATATAGGTAGTGGTACCTGCATAATGCATATGTAACAGTGTGGTATTATTTTGAGTGCAATAATTAGTCATTCACGCTTTTATAATAAGTGTTAAAATGGAACGTGCTTATAGAATAGTAGACAATAGAATATATAGTTATCTATGGTAACACTGCCTTGATCTTTTTTAAAGCAAACTGCAATTGGAGCGGGTCCGTAGAGAAGGAATGCGCTGATCTCCCTGTTGATAAGTATGATAAAAATTCTTGGGTGAATGCACGCTTCCTAAAGCCGGAGAAAGAGGAACGACTTGTGGAGCATGGGTCTACATTTCCTAAACTCTTTGTTAACAGCGATTGTGCCATTTTTGACACATATTTAAATTTTATCAGGGACATCTCTTGCTTTTGCTTCAAAGCCCTGTTCACAAATACCTCGTTCAGCTCCTTTCGCTGATGCCACCTCCCGCTGTGAGTAGTTATCTCCGAAAGAACGTTTAGATCCTCTATATAGGTTCCAAACATAGCATGAAAGATCGTGTAGAAGACTTATCGGTAATCTCATGTATGCGGTTCTAGGATCACGACCTGATCTTTGTGCTTGTGTATCATTGCTAAGTCGATACCAACACTGTGCTAGTACTATGTTATATAAAATGTTACTACGAGCTTTAAGTTATGTTAAAGCTACTATTGATTTGTCATTGGTTTATAAGAGAGATATTGCTACAGAAAGCCTAGAGGGTTTTGTTGATGCAAATTGGGGAGGGGACCTTATTGATAGAAAGTCTACAACAGGCTACATTTTTAAAATACTTGGATTTCCAGTTCTGTGGGGTTCTAAAAAACAGCAGTCTGTGGCAATATCATCATGTGAGTCAGAATATTTAGCTATGAGTTTGGCAATAACTGAAGCATGTTGGTTGAGACAACTATTGTTAGATTTTCAGTTGAATTTTAAAGTGGATAGATGTATCCTGTATGAAGATAGAAGATTAAAACATCTTTGTATAAGACATCATTTTATTAAAGAAAAGATTGAAGAAGGGATGATTAAGTTAGTGTATACACCTACAGGTGAACAGCTGGCTGATCTCTTTACAAAGCCTCTGGGACGACAACTGTTTACTAAGTTTAGAGACAGGTTGCTTACAGTACCTACATAATTTTTTTGTTAAACTATTTCTTTGAAGAGGCAAGGTTTTTTTAAATAAGTACCCAGTCTTTTTTTTGTTTGTTTGTGCTATTTTGGAAATAATTTAAGTTCAGTTAACATGTGTTGTTTTAGTAGTACTGTAATTAAGATGTTATTTGGATTGTAAACCTTATTCTATTGGGGAGGGGTGTTAAAATGGAACGTGCTTATAGAATAGTAGACAATAGAATATATAGTTATCTATGGTAACACTGCCTAACTTTCTGGTTAAGGCGTCCGTCGGAGTAGAGAGATTTTTCTGTGTGCTCTCCAAATAAAGTACTCATTTAATATTAATATCTTTTATTTCCTCCTAAAACCATAACAATAAGCAATGAGTCATAATTTATGGGGCCTTACTAATAAACAGAGTATGAACTTGGAATAGATATTCTGTGTTTTGTTTCCGTCATAAAAACTTAATTTTTAGAATAAAGAGACAAAATTCAAATTAAATTTTCGAAGCTTGTCTATTTATTAGTAAAGGCAGCAGCGGTACCACAGAAAGGTTGCCAGCTATTTACAGAAATATACCTAGAACACATTAACTGGACCAAACACAGCTTAATAAGTAAATGTTGTGTTGTGTATGTAGGTGTATCTTTTCCACTCATTGTTATGTTATGTTAAGTTACAGATTATATAGTATGCAGTGGGATTAGAATCATTCATCATTATCACGGTACCGGCTGCTGGAAGAGAAGTACGAGTTTTAATCATCATTCAGTCACGTTGACGACAACGAGAATATGTTTGGCAAAATTGTATTACGTTAACGTGATCGAAATGTTAATAAAACTCGCAATCAGCACTCAGGCTTAGTTATTAAGTTAGGGTTTACATGGTATATAATACGGTTGAGGCACCACTATTAAACATTATTTTCCATTATCATTAAAAATAGGGGTCAGGTTTTAGTGTTTAGCGACAATTGAATAACACTGGGCCTAAAATGTAAAGTGGGTATTACGAAAACAAAAACAGTTAAACATAGCTTAACATATCCTTCAAAGACTAAATTATTAGCCAAATCCTACACCACAACACAAGAAAACTGGAACTCAATATGCCTACCTACCTACGAGTACATCAGGATGTCAATAAATCTCTATTATAATCCTCTCTTTCTTGAAGACTATTACAACTTGTCACTGGTTTCAGAGAGGCAATGTGAATCTAACAATCTAAATAAATTAAGCTAAGACGAATGAATTATTATATAACAATACAGAACATAGTTTTAAAGCTAACAAACAATGCGCTCCTGTAGAGTTGTGAGCGGCAATGTCGCTTGTCAGTGTTTTGCTGCTCGAATGTATGCGCCGGGCACCTGTTCATTCAGATAACAATGCATTCATGTGGGAACACCTGGCCACGCATTAGAATCGTTGGACACGCTGAAATGATACAAACAATTTATTATAAAGAGCTTACATGTTCTCACTTACATACCAACTAGATAGTAGTTAGATAGGTACTAATTAGGGTAGTGCTACTAGGTCCTATTACCTACTATTAACTACTACTAAACAAAAAAATCGACATTTTTTAGTCATTGAAAATAGGGGTCAGCGACCTATATTTGACTTTAGTAATTGATTACGGACCACCGGCTTCCTAGTTGTTATGCAGTAAAATTTAAATCAAATTGTATCTTAAGTTTAGTGCAATGAAAACTGGTGTCGGACGCTGAGTTATTGTGTCTACTGTCTAGTGTACTGGTGCCATTAGGAAATCAACTTCTTAAAGTTGTCAATCCTTCTTATTAAATACATAAAACTTATTGAAAATAGCTAACAATCATATAGCATGATTGATGCTACGCCTTACTAACTGTAACCGAAACCTAGTTTTATTCGTTTTTCTTTAGATAACTAGTTTATTGCGGCTATATTTGTACCGGGCTCTAACAAATTGTCGCAAGCGTTAGATGGAATCTGATACAACTTATATGTCTTTAATTTGCCAATCTTTTACAAAACATTAACTTCAATAATACCTTTTTCACAGCGTTGGCCATAGAAGCCAGTGCCCTCGCATTTACAGGCGTATCCTGGGTCCTGGACTGTCTGTATGCAAATGCCTCGAAGACATGGCATGTGATAGCACACGTTAGAACTGCGTTCTGTAAACGAGAACATAACATTATTCGTATGTTAGTCGAGTTTAATATCAAGCTGAAAAGTTGTCAAGTTTCCTCAGTAGATTTAGAACTTTAATTCTTAGAAATATGGTTGAATATTTATTGAAGAAATTTGACAGTTTTGGATATGGGTAGTCTAATGTGCGGGCGTCTGTAATAAACACGTAGACGATAAAATATTCTTTAATATAGCTTCTTTCATCTTTTGATTAAAATGTATGAAGACATTTTTACTTTGAGTTAGTAATCTGCTGTAATGCGTGTGAATTATTCAAATTGTACCTATGTTTATTTAAAATCTTTTGATATATTCATCATCATCATCATCAGCCTACACTAGTCCTCTGGTGGACAAAGGCCTCTCCAAGTGCACAGCACCGCATCCGCAGCTATTCTCATCCAGTTCGTTGATATATTATAATTTTATTAAAATTACACACTTAATAATATCCATTAAATAGTATTATAAATGTGTATGAAGAGGCAACGACAGTCAAAGAAACTCATATCAAAACATTAGCTCAATTAGCTTGAAAAACGAGTTTTTTTTGAGAGAGTTTACCGATTGCCTCAAACGGCATTTTCAGCTTCACCGGGCTTTTTAGGGGCGGCGAGAAACTAAAAGGGTTCCTCAAGCCGTGTGAAACGAATCGCCTTCGGAGGTTTTCTAGAGGGAACGGCATCACGCACTAAGGCGTGTCCCCGTGCCGGAAAAAAAACGAGGACAGTTAAAATCTTGCACTACAAATAGGGAAGGTAACAATTATAGTTAATTTCCGAACATTATATAAATTACATCACGTAGCAGAGCAGTTCTCTTTTTTTTTAATGACCTTAGTTGTAATTTCTCTAACCTAAAAAGTGTTTAATAATAACGTACTAGGTATTTGGTCATTCCCACACAATTTCTTTCTTTCAGTAATCGACATAGCCCATCAGATCAGCAAGCTGAAGTGGCAGTGGGCCTGTCATATTAGCCGCAGAACCGACATCCGTTGGGGTAAACGAGTTCTCGAGTGGAGACCGCGCATCGGCAAACGTAGTGTAGGACGCCCTCAGACTAGGTGGAGCGACGATCTTCGCAAGGTAGCTGGCAAGAGCTGGATGAGAGTAGCCGAGGATCGTGCTCGGTGGCGTGCACTTGGAGAGGCCTATGTCCAGCAGTGGACCAGTATAGACTGATGATGATGATGATGATGATACAATTTCTATTACTAAAAATTGATTGACAGTTTGACAGTTGCTAAAAAGTTTCTCTATTGACTAACCAATTGACGTTTTCGTTAAGGGGGTGCCGCGCGGTTTTCGAAAATTTACGTGTTTTTAAGTCACTGGTGCTAGGCGCTGAATAGGTCATATACATTAAAAAGACTAGTGTAGGTTAGCTTGATCCTTTCACAAGGGCATGGTTGTCTTGGAATTTGAAACAAATACCCAGAAACTGCATAAACAATACGAAAAGTATATTATCTAAAAACTGATTTCTTCAGAAACTTTGTAAATATAGCACAAATGAAACAATAATCCGACATCAAAATGTTTGTATTGATATTCCGCAGGTCACTGTTGTCTTACTTTTCAATTAAAAAATATGAATATAAAAATATTAAGACTTTTATAATTTTTTACCCAAACGCCTATGATTTTACGAAAGTAAACATTGCTCTAATTAAATCACCAGCCTACTCTGTGCAGATATTTGTGCTCGCTATCTTAAAGAAACTTGAAACACGCAGTTTTGCGTCCGCGCTGCACCCCCTTAACATGGTCAAATGGCAAAATAAACCTTGCTCTAAGCACCCCGATTATAGTAGGTACTGTATTGTGAGGTATATAATATCTATCTAACAAAATCTAAAAACCATCCGTGTTCTACTTATGCCCGACTGTGGCCCGATATCACTGTAGTTGGTGGTATCCACAATATTAGAAAAATGTTAACTATATTGTAAATTTTGTACACACGGCCGTTTGCACATCAAACTGTCTCACTAAACTTTGAACTTTGCTGTGTTGACATATGGTAGAAAATGTATTAAAGAAATTTGACAGTTTGTTTTATAAGTTGATGTGTACGCGTCTGTACTCAGTAAGTGAATGTTTTATGTAATTCCTTTCAGAAGATAAGTTTCTTTAACCATAAATTTAGCAAATAAAGTCACCCGGCTTAACTCGGCTCAGCAAGGATAGAGTTCTACATCACTAAAAAAGGAGACTTATTTTGTGGTTACATGTTGAATAATAAAGAATTGTCCCAAAACCTATTAAATAGCCATTAGCGTATCCAGGTAACCGAAGGCTCTGGTGCAAAAAAAAATAGGACCCCATCTAAACTAGTTAGATTCTAATAAATAATATTAACGGGATTATTACCATGTTTTTTGTTGTAGTTTTTTTTGTAGTAACTTCAGTAAATCCGTGATCATGGCGCATGCAACTGTGCCGAAATATCGGATACTCAAACACAACAAAAAACATGGTAATAATCTCGTTAATAATATTTATTCTAATGTAAGGGACCATGATAATTTAAAAAGTTATATAGTTAGATTCTATTAAGTAAAAATATAAATATATGCTAACGAAGCCAACGATTTTCTTTTAAGTGAGTTGCCATAATTAAAATCGTGTTGTATTAACCTGTTTGAGTTGTGCTTGAGGGCTCCGGTGCATGGCACCGCCTAGCCCTCCGATAGCTACGCCACTGTACATAGCGTTATTGTACTCGTTTTTTCATAGAATACTCGCTTTGAATCAATGAGAATGAAAAGAAGAAAAGATAGGAACAGAAACTCTTGTGCAAACTAGCTAACTACGTACTCATCGCGTAACAAGTAGGTAAGTACAAACAAATAACGTCATTTATAAAGTTATTCATAATGCTCTGCCTGCCTGAATAGGTAGGCACTCGTAAGGTTTCAATGTCAAACAAAGGGGCTGTATAAAAGTTTTCAAGTCTGAAGTAGAACGTGTTTTGAATTGAAGAAACCTCAGCAATTCAGCGAAGGAAATTACCCTCGCTGTATTGTTGAGTTTTCTTCAACTAAACCTCCAGCAATTGAATATAATAGAACCTGAAATAAACAACCCTGGCGTTATAAAATAACAGTGAATTACATTTTCAAACTGTTTATACTTATGGATACTTATAAAATTAGGACTTTTGAGATGATTGCCGACAGTCACGCTCGTCGTGACCACTTTTAACTGTTGAAAATCTATCATTAATTCACATAAATATAATCTATCATTAATTCACATAAATATTTGGTGAACAATAATTAATCGGCAAACACCACACATAGCAATTAATTTTCACTTTCCTTTCCCTTTGTTTTTAAACACATTACCTATGCCTCTTCTGAAAAAATAAAGATTGATTCATATAAGTAGCGGCGGAATTTATTTAGATTTAAAGACATTTATTCTCATAAGAACTTGACAAAATGTTCAACAAAATGTTCACTTAAAATGAAATTAGTATAACAATAAAAAACTTAAAATTTGTTTTAATTTATCCAAAGAACAGCGCAACTGAACAAGTTAACACAAATCAGCTTAGCTTCGTAAGATCACACACAAGGCACACAAGCACAATATAATGGACTTATAATTGAAATATCAGGCTTGTAAAAAGTTTTGATCCGGTGTATTTAATATTACGTAGGCGGGCTAAATTGCTCTAAGGCTATAAGCGACCGACGGACGTAAGAAAGATATATTTGACGTTAGGTGCAGTATTATTTATTACCTACTCTTCTGCAATCAAATTACAATTACAAATGAAATACTGATTTCATTTTGCGAAATAGTGGATAGTGGATTCTTTTACATCTGTATAAAGAAACTTCCTTAACCTGTCATCTGCCGCGAGCAATGATCAGTGCCCAATTAAAATTCTATTGTCTGTATTCACGTAGCTGACAGGTTAACTAGAAGTTATCTGTTGTTATTACAAGAAAAATATAACAATCGCAAAATAACATATTAAATAAAAATAAAACAATTTAGTTTATCTTGCTTAGTTTTAGGGTATATACTTACTTACTTGA
The DNA here is from genome assembly GCA_963082485.1 of Eudonia mercurella. Taxonomy (NCBI): domain Eukaryota; kingdom Metazoa; phylum Arthropoda; class Insecta; order Lepidoptera; family Crambidae; genus Eudonia; species Eudonia mercurella. The sequence goes on from OY720022.1 coordinate 3,851,297, forward strand.
ATTTTACGCTGAAATTTATACACCTTTTTATAAAAAAAATAAAGGCTGGGCAGGGAAATGTGACATCTTTTGATTTTCCAGGAGAATAGGCACCAACAAAGGCACTATCAAACCTATTCCACAAAATAAGGAGTATATTTTGTGGATAAGGTTTGTTAGTCGTTGATTGAGCTAACGTTACATTGGAATAAACGGTTAGCTTCCGGAAAGTCACATAAGGTTATTGTTGAACGGAATATAATAATTGTACAGCCTACGAGTAAATACTTTTAAGACAGAGATAAAATATCTGTTATTATTAAGTATAAAAATATTTTTGCGACGGGTCTTGTACTAGGTAAGGGAGGTCAGCTCAGAGCGGCCACCTTAACTTTGACTTAAAAAAAATGCTACTATAGAATCGATTTTGTAAAAGTATTTCATATCAATAAATAGGGAATTTAATGAACTTTCATAAAGTGTAATCGCATGTCGCATAAACTTAAATAGTTTATTATAATTTGTAAAAAACGAAAACTTGTCAAAAAACCGCTTTGCCCGTGTAAGCGCCTAAAGCGGCCATGGGGGTAAGGGCAAAGTGGTCATGCCAAAATATCACAAGAAATGCCTTTAAAAAAAAGAAAAACACGAAAAATAAATATAAATAATCTTTATTTAAAAACGGCCGGGCTTTTTTCTTGGCAGATACTGATAGAGTTGGTGTGTTGTAAGTTATACCGTATTTGAATGTGATTGATTTAGCAAAGCCTAAGCTAAGCTTTTCATTTTTCGTTTTGTAGTTGTTGACCATTTAAAAAAATAATAAAAAAATTTAATTACTTACATAAACATAAATTAATTATAAGCGGCTAGTTAGCCGGCTAGTTAGCGGGCAGTTGCCCGCTTTGCCCTTATTCATCGCGATTCACTAATGCGAATACGAGAAAAGTCACTTGGCCACTTTGCCCGGACCGCTTTGCCTTTATCCACTATTTGGTTTTAAAATTGAACTCAGCTCTTATTATTTATCCCATGTCAGAGCAAATGTTACACAATACAAATAGATAAGTAACATTATAAGTGTAATAAAAAGATTGAATTCTAAAGAGGTTTGATCAAAACAGGTTGAACTTACCCTGGATTTTTTTAACAAATTGCATAAAACCCTTGCACGTGCCGCCGCGGCTACGCGTTCGCACCGATTGCCACCGAACGGCTGCTTAGTGCGGGGCTAGGTTGGCTATATGGTAGAACAGCAACATCACGCTATCGTTTTTATTTACCGAAATATTTGATGTGATCGCTTTGCCTCCTATGGCCGCATTGAGCTGACTTCCCTATGTCTTTTTCAAGGTGATTTTTGAATCGCACTTCACCCAGAATCTTAAACTACCATAGATACTTATTTTGTCTCTAGCTGCCGGGACACAATAATGCTACTAACATTGATGATATGGTGATATATCTATATTAGGTGGTGGTAGCTAGCCAGGCGGACTAACAAGCCAACCAAATCGGGTACACAGACATGTACCCCTCGCTGGTAATCCAAAACAAAACGTGATTTCTAAACCTATATCTATATCTACACTAGCGGCCGCCCGCAGTTTCACGCGCGTGGTTCCCGTTCCCGTGGGAATATCGGGATAAAAAGTATTCTATGTGTTAATCCTGGTTACAAACTATCTGTATGCCGAATTTAATCCAAATCCATCCATCCGTTGCAGCGTGAAGAAGCAACAAATATACACACATACACACAAACTTTCGCATTTATAATATTAGTGCAATTACATTTTACGCCTTTCCAAAAAGAAAAGTAAAACTTATAACTTTAAATTTTGTGTTTAACAATTATTAATCAAAAAGCAAACATTAATTAATCGATCGAACGATGGCCGAGTGGGAAAGCGGCTCAACTGAACCCGGGAGCTTCGGTTAACGAACCGACGAGGAGTTCCCAGTGTCGGGCAAAGTGTGTTTCGAATTTATCGATGCATAGCCCGGGTTGGTAATCACCAACCCGCATTTGGCAAGCATGGTGATTAAGCCATTACCCATCAATTGACCTGACCTGACATGACCTGATTTTAATGATGGAGGCCTTTGTCCAGCCGTGGGATATAGTTATAGGCTATTTATTTTACTTCATCATCTCAGCCAAAAGACGTCCACTTAATACTTTATTTCACTTTACATTAATCTTTCTTATTAGAGAGTAAATAAATATAACTTAAACTGTATGCGGGCTGCATTAGCAGTCGTTAACAATCACCAAACCGCACTGTACTGAACTGGGCCCGCGTGGTGGTTATGGCCCGTTCTCCCTATCCATCCATAGGGAAGGCTCGTGCCCCAGCAGTGGGGACATAAAATGAGCTGATGATGATAGTGGTATACCTCTAAGTGCATTCAAGCAAGCCCTCCTCGTCCTGTAGATGTACTCGCTCTTGCACCCATACGCGCAAGTGCACGACGCCCCGTAGATCTTGCAGCCATTCTGCGCCTGATCCGGCTCGCAAGCTTGCGCGCTCACTGCAATTTAACAATAATAGTTATTTGTTATACAAGAGTGCAAAGTTGCTTTTTAACCGCGTGCTCAATTTTGATTCCCTCGCTAACGCTCAGGATTCTAAAATTGAATCACGAGCGCAGCGAGTGATTCAAAAATTAGAATCCTGAGCGTTAGCGAGGGAATCAAAAGAGCACGAGGTGAAAAATCTTTGCACTCGAGTGCAACACGTAACTTTTCATCCCACCTCAGCGAGGAAAATGACTAAATGCAAAAAAAATCATTTACAATCACAAGATACTTTTTTTTTCAGTTTAGGTATTAACTACTACATTATGATAGGTAAGTATTACAGAATAATCTTTAAATTATAACAAATAATACTTAAGTATAATTAAGAAAAATTGAAAGTAACGTTGCTACAGTTACTTAAATTGAGTGTAATATTTTTGTTAGGTACTGTAATGTTGGTGTTAGTGACTTGTCTACTGATAAATTCGGCACCATGGAGGTAGAAGTAAATAGGTTTGATGATGTTTTGAATTCACAAACTTAGTGCACACGATGTTCTAAATTCAATTTACTTTATCCTCTAGCGGATAAAAACGGCTTTTGCACTCAGATATCGAAGAGCAAAAATACTCTTTCCGAGATGGGGGGATGAAAAAGTATTATATTCACTTTTTCTACAACAGTCAGCTTAGAACATAAACTTGGGCCTTCCATAAGAGTCTTTAAGGATCTTCTCCTTATCCAAAGGGTTCGTATGATCCGGCTCGAAGGACCATTTTGGAAAAATGTTGAAATGGACTGGTTATTGATTGGTGGTGTCTAAAGTGAATTAAAAACGTCTCTATTAAGGCATAGAACTCCGTTTGTTTATTTTATTACTCATTTCGAAATAAGTTATGTTGAAATGAATAAACCCTGTTAATTTTGTATTTATATATTAGTGTATATGGATACAAAATGAACAAGCTAAGGCGAGCTATCCGAAATAGAGAGGGCGCAGAAACGTTGCCAACATAAAAACAAAATACGTAATTGGTGTTCGATAAAGATGATGTACTAATTTCCATATAAGGGGCAAGAATACAGAGCGGTTAGCAAGAAATGGAATCGAAGCAGTAACATGTTGGTTCCATAAGTTCCTCACATAAGTGCCTTATTTGAAATTGTAATTAAATAACGACAACGGCATGGAAAATGAGAAAAAGTCGCACTCAGCAGTCTGACAGTTCGCTGATTGCTCGATATTAAAAATACTGACAGGCACATGCACGCAAGGAGTGGAATTCTCTGCCATCGTCTGTGTTCCCAAAAACTTATAACCTGAATGCCTTCAAGGCGAGAGTTAATAGGCATCTTCTGAGGCAGCTCGCTCCATCGCAGACCTCATCTACGCTCATCATCAGGCGAGATCGAGGTCAAGAGCTGTCTTATAAGACATAAAAAAAAAATACTGATTAAAAACTTTAGTATTACTATAGACTATAAAGTTAACTTGTCCATGGTGTGGGGTTTTGGTAGCAATTTTGTTGCACATAAGTAGTCATTTTGTAGTATATGACATTTAATTCGCATTGCAAGAAAGTCGCTGGGCTTAACCACGTTAGTCAATGGCTCAACATAAATGCTTAGATTCTACGTCTTACTGAATATACCTGGGTAAGGGCAAGCTGTCGTATTCGATTATAATATTTAGCTATAGAAGAATAGCTTTAGCACCAAGCCATCTAGGTCAAATAAAATAATTCGCTGTGTGCAATATAAATATCACAATACTCGTACCGTACCTAGCTATATCGTGTAAACGGTACAGTATAATAATATGTAACCATAGAATTCTCTATCCATCCATAGGGAAGGCTCGTGCCCCAGCAGTGGGGACATAAAATGAGCTGATGATGATAGAATTCTGTTTGCCCAGAATCCTTAATTTTTACGTTCCATATTGGTAACGGTGCGCCGACCAAAATAAAACAAAATTGCAGTCACGGGTAAGTTGGTATAATTGAAAATACTATCGTATTAAATAAACCAAATATATATTTAGTATCATTGAAGGGAACGTGTTTATACTTTTAGTCCGATCTATAAATTCATAACACACTATTAGTGTTTTCTACAATATCAATACTCAATACTCAATAATTTATTGCATTCCACAATATTAAGAAGATGGTAGGTAAAATTACATTAAGTACCTACATTGTAGACCCTTAAAAGGGCAAAGCAATTTTAAAGTTGGGCAAAAATCATGAAAACGAGTAGCAGCGTTTAGTAGATATCTTATAGTTTATCTTGTGGCGATCCTTGGGGGAAGCCTATGCCCAGCAGTGGGCGTCATATGGCTGACGATGATAATGATGATAATGATTGACCTACCTCTGATTTTGTCTAAACAATCACCAATGTCTAAAATACAAATCGTCCGTCTCACATTTTTGATTTATCGAGCGGTTTATTAAATTATTATTTTTCAAATTAACAAGTTAAATTCCCCATACAAAATTAGTATGGCCGCGCGGCATCAAATAAATACGGACCAAGACATTTCAAATAAAATATATGACACTTGTCACTTACGGACGGCGTACCCTTAATCTTCGTCATCATCAGCTCATTTTTTTATGACGGGCCATGAACCACTACGCCCAGTGCGAATTGGTGGTTGTTAACTACAGCTAATGCAGCCGGGACCAACGGCTTTACGTGCCTTCCGAAGCACGGAGGAGCTCGAGATTATAAATATTTGATCACCCATCCGATGACCGGCCTTTCCGAAAGTTGGCTTAACCTTAGCACTCGCAGACCGGGCACGTTAACCACTGCGCTATCGAGCTTGTAACGATTCAATCTATTGTTACTAGTGTTCGGCAGGAACCAGTGATCGTATTTTTTCTTTAATAATTAAAAATAGTAGTCAGCAATTTTTTTAATCTTCAGCAACTATTGAATACAGATCATCTGCTTCCTAGCTATAACTCCGTAAAGTGTGTGTGAAAATCTGTTATTTTTTGGCGACCAAAAATGTGACGAGGCAACCACTGGCCACTAAGATACCTAATATTTGAAAACAACAAAGTCTATACAAAGTCGTATCCAGTGCGCCAGGCTCGTTTTACCATCGAAAATGGTTATCAGATGCAAATCGCCTGAGACGTATTTTTGGCCATAGCTCCGAGGATTTTGAGAGAATCGAGATGGAATTAATACCAAGAATTGAGGAATTTATCGAGACACGTGTGAGCGTTTGAATTTTGAAAATAGGCTGGAAACTTTTTCAGAAATTTTGAAAAATGTGAAAATTTCGGGTTTTTTGGGGGGTGTTTGTATCATCATCAGCCATATGACGCCCACTGCTGTTTGTATACTACATTGTAAATATTAAAAAAAAAAGCCGTCTAAAGAAAAAATTAAAAAAAGGGTCCTAGGGTATTAGTTTAGCTACAAAATTGCGAAAAAATTAAAAAAGACCGGTTAATAATTGTGACTTGTAGGTGGTCCCTTTAGATTTGGTATTGTAGAAAAACGGGTGTAGCTTCTTTGATTATTGACTGATCGTCATGGTAATGATGTCAAAAGATGCATATGCAGGCGAGAAGTGCATTCAAGTTGGAATTTTCATTTTCAATGCTCCGATTCTTGCGGGGACTGCGAAATCTGTAATTTTTGTTTTGTTTTGTTTTTGTTCAATGTGCATTTTATTTCTTGTAATAACATTAGTCTTTAAAATCTATTGTAATTACTAACAGTCTATGGAAATATTCTGAAATAAATATATTATTATCATTCATACACCTATCAAATTGACTAGTTGGAATCCACAGTTGAAATCTTATATCTACAGCTTTATAGTTGGAATATTTACAAAGGAGAAGTCACAATTGTCCAAAAAGAGGATCAGTGGTCTGTGATTCAAACAGTTCTTATATAAGGATCACAGTTATTTATTGTATTTAGTACAAATGTTAATTGTGTTAAATGTGTTAATAACGTAAAGGGGGACAAACGGTGTCGTTGTAGGGGCGCTTTGCGATATCGCATTGAAACGGCCATTACATACAGCAGCGTCTCTTTATAATGCTTTTATCTGGAGTCGTTTCCGTCCGCGCTGGACATCCTCTATGTGGCGTCTATTATTACTGGACGATACGCACTCGTACACATTTAAATACCGTTTTTATTAAAGTTAGCTTATAAATGTTCAAATAATTTTTACCGCAAATTTTGTTGCGAACAAAAAGTTTTTTTTTTTTTTGTAAAGTTCGCTTGTGAGAAGAAAACTTCGCCAGTCCAGTAGCGTATCTCTAGACACGTTATCTAAATCTAGTTCGTCGTAGCATTTTAATGCGTATGTATTAGTTTTATTGTTAGAACCTAAGCCCAACTGCTACGCCGAATAAATATTTTGAATTTGAATTTGAATTGAAATAAAAAATTGCAATGCTATTTAAATGTAGAGCTGGTCGCCGGAAAAACCTGGATGCGATCAGCTCAAAACAGAGGGGATTGGCGTAACATGGACGAGGCCTATGCCCAGCAGTGGGTGATACGGACTGAAAATGAATGAATGTGGATGAAATTCTGCTCATAGACCGGACTAGGACATATGATATCTTTATCCCGGTATCAGGTTCCAGTGGGATAGTGTAGCCCTCGCGTACGAAGCCGCGGGCAACTGCTAGTTGTAAATTTATTTTAATTTCAAGATCCGTTTATATTGTATTTTTAATAACTGTGTGAATAAAGGTATCTTTCCCGATCTTATGAAGTTTAGTACCTTTACCATGCCTTTGTTCAAATCAGGAAACAAAGAAAACCCCAGTAACAATCGACCCATTTCAATACTACCAGCTCTAAGTAAAATTAATGAAAAAGTTATATTGGAACAGTTGATACTTATCGTATTTTAACATAAACTCTCAGTATTACACATAAAGATCAGTTAAGAAGTAGGCTAGCTATTTATAAAATGTTTTTGTTTTGTTTTTTAACGCAAATTTTGTTGCGAACAAATTACAAAAACACAAATGTTGAAAAAATTTTTTCATCATTTGTGTTTTTGTTTACAAAATTACAAAAACACAAATGTTAAAAAAAAAATTTTTCAACATTGTGTTTTTATAATTTTTTCGCTACAAAATTTGCGTTAAAAAACAAAACAAAAACATCAAACAATAACGTTCAAAATTGATTGTAGAAATTTGACAGTTTTGGGTAGGTAGATCTGCCGCCGTGTGTACTCAGTTGGTTTACTTTTAATAATTTGCAGCTTAACGCAAAAAAAAAAAAATGTATATATATGTATAGGGTCACTTTTTATCAACTGCAAATATTTGACAAAACATCTAATTATATCGGAGAAATAAGGCCCTAGCATTTTAAAAACAATTCATGCTTGTTTTTTTTTACTTTTCCTGACACAAAAATTGTAATATTTTTCAGAGCTCTCTTTCGGATTTTTTGAATGAAACTAGGGGCACGTGTAAGCGGTGAAGGCATTGCGGCCTCTTTGTTTCGGCTCCTTTGAATTGAAACTACCGAAAGTGCTTTATTTTTCTTTTTAATCGAAATGTCTTTTGGCGTTTTTCCTGAAAACTAGCGTGTTTATATATGTTATTGAATTTATCCTTAAACTATTTGAAGTTGATAAAAGTGACCTTATACGTTAGACTACCAAATGTCACGAATGAACCAACCGATATTAGAATAAACGGAGATCGATTAGATTTGGTAGACCCAACAGTTTTCTTAGGTATAACTCTTGACTCAAAACTTCAATGCAATCCTCGTATATCGAAATTGGCCGGCAAACTCAGTTCTGCTGCTTACGCAATTAGAAAGATAAGGCAATTAACAGACGTTGAATCTGCTAGAACAGTTTACTTTAGTTATTTTCATAGGGTCATGTCGTATGGCCTTTTACTATGGTAAAAACCGGCTGATATTGAAATTATATTTATTTTACAGAAACGAGCAATAAGAACAATCTATAGACTAGGTTCACGAACTTCTTAAGAAATCTTTTTAAAGAGATTAGCGTCTTAACAGTGGCGTATCAATTTATTTATAATTGTATAGTTCTTGTACGTTGCAATATCAAATTCATTATGAGCTGTTACCACCAGGAAGGACCATCGATTCTCAACTCTACTGCGAACACCTGATGAGATTAAAGCAAGAAGGGGTGTGGTTTTTCATCATGATAACGCTCGACCTCACACATCTTTAGCATCATCTTTAGCTGAGTTTCTTGCCGGTTCTTCTCAGTACAAAGTTCCTCCCGCCCAGAGAAGACTTACGAACCGATGGCATAATGACGTTCATAAGAGCTAAACTGAAAAATTATATTGAATTTTGAATTTTAAATTTTGTTTGAGTTAATTAATTAATTATTTTAAACACTTAGTTAGTCAGATACTATTCATGGAATGTAGTTTAAAAAATGCTTTTGGTTGTTCATATTATTTATAAGAGTTTCATTCTTGTCCGATATAACTTACCTACCCCCACAATACTAAATTTATATGTATGTACTAACTTTTGTTCGCGGCTTTGCTCACGTGGCTTTCACGACTTGTGTTTATTCGTAATAAAAGCCAAACTTATTAAAGGTAAATGTCATAAGATTCATAAGGGAATAAGTATTCAGAGTTAGACAACTAAACATGTCCCGACATTTCAACATTAAGATTTTAATTTTTTATCATTAAAAAGCCCATCCATGCGAGCTAGTATTAGTAAAAAGTGTCTAACACAAAACAATGTAATAAAGATCACTCTGTATAAGTAATTTTGGTCCGTTTTGTCATCCCTACTACTACTACTTAAGGGATCATTTCCAAAAATCCTGAAACACATAATATTTTCTAACCAGGCCAAATACCGAAATTTAAGGAATGACAGATTTCCATACAAACTTTCTACCCCTATGTCACCCCTCTAGGGAAGATTTTTCGAAAAATGCAAAAACACGTCATTCTTTATTTTTATCGAAAAATCGATCGATTAAATTATTCATTTTTATAGATAATACTTTAAAAATAACAATTTACCCAAAAAAACCTTCCCTTTTTTACTCCTCTAAAGGAAAATAAACAAAAATCCTGAAACACGTCATTCTTTATTTCTTTTCAAAAAGCTAAATACCAATTTTCATGTATTTTACTTCAAATATAACGGACTTTCATACAAACTTTGACCCCCTTAGGGTATGATTTCCGTAAAATCCTTTCTTTGTGGCTGGTTACGTCACTCAATTAATCTACCGTCCAAATTTCATCTAATTAGCTCCAGCGGGTTCGGCTCAGCGATGATGAATCAGTCAGGACAAGTCATTATATGTATATAGATAAAATATGATATCGTTTATTCTGAACCCTTCCAACGACGTCCCAGTAACAGCTTTCGACAGCTTGTCAAGAAAACTTTTTTGGCCTGATGTGGTTATTATGCAAATGCAAGTTCCAAACCGTGAAAGGGAATATATTACGCATTCGCAATATGCTGTATGCGGGTATACAAGAATACAGCCTGCTTTTGAATTTCCCGTATTGACTGTAGTACCTACGATGCTGTTTATTTGTGTTGGTATGGGTAGATTATAATGATCAGTGTTGCGACTTGTGACACAATTTACTTAGGTCGAAATTGGTCGAAATAATTTTAAATTAATAAGCAGTTAGTGAGTTGTTAATCCTGTTTATAAACCGGAGTAGGATAGTGTCTGTCTGTCAGTCTGTCCGTCTGTGACCAGGCTGTATCTAATGAACCGTGATAGTTAGACAGTTGAAATTTTCACAGATGATGTATTTCTGTTGCCGCTATAACATAATATAATATAAAAACAGAATAAAATAAATGGACGGACGGACGGCGGAGTCTTAGTAATATAGCCATTTTCGGTCGCAGATTTTTCAAAGTAGTACCCACCAAGGTGATACGGGATCATCGATTTGACAATCTCCGCATATTCACTTCGGCAGCGACCCGCCAAAGAAACACCCTCGACAATGTTAGGGCATGTTCCAAAACAAGTGAGTATAGTGAGCTGAGGCTATTTAGATAAGACAGTTTTATTTCCATTCTTTGCTCTTTGGACATTAAGGCTGTAGCTACGGCGCCCCAGAGCCATACCTCAATAAATCCTGAGCGATGTGCACCAACACTATAACGGGAAATAAAATTCGCGCCGCAATATCCCTTGCAGAAGGTACTATCACGTATTACGTAGTTAGTTTTGTTGACAGCTACACTGTTTATCTACTGAATTCTTTTCTTCTTATTCGGGCACTCTTGGCAGAGTGGTCGTCGTGGTCATGAGGCCTGGTGAATGACGGCTCTCGCAATGCGCCTCCATTCGGCTGTATCGGAAGCTTTGTGTGAGCAATCGCTTACCCTCGATCTACTGAATTAGGTATTGCCTATCAGTCACGTTACGCGGTGAAATATTAGCAAAATCGACCAAACTACGAGTATAACATAATTATAGAGGTTATTACTATTAGCTCGGGTCGATTAGGTACTAGCAAGCGTTAAGATGAAAAGTCAAATTAATAATTAGCTCGGTAGCGTGAAAATAATTAAGTGCTACGAAAATCTCGTTAAGGCGCTGTCAACTGTCTGATGCGCTTTATTTATGCATGATATATAATTATAAAAGTATTCAACATTCAACTCTGATAAATATTAGGTCCTTACCTATGAAACAGACTTTTTAAACATCAAATTTTTCATAAAAACGTTTTTTAAATTTTCTTAACAAAAATTGTAAGACAGTGTGTTTGTTTCTCTTCCCTTCAAAGCTACAATGAAACAAAAGGTCAATTCCGCTAACAAAAAAAGAAGTAAATTTAAAAATAACTTGGGCCATTTATTTAAACACAGAATTAAAAATCATTGTTATTACTGAAGCCTAAGTAATATAGTCTTAAGTAAATGTGTATAATAATATTAACAACTAGTATTGAGTTTTAGAAGTTTTAGTTTTTTTATTTTTTTATTTTTTTATTAAAATAAATAAATAAAATTTAGAAAAGTGATTTATCAAGTTTTAGAAGTAAGTATTAATGAGTGAGAAAAAAACGTCAACATCACAGATAAAGACCCAATATATAATATATGGTTACAAATGGCCAGGTATATTGGCAAAAATGTTTTTGATTTCTAAATGCAGAACTAAAAAAATTCCTCCATGGCAAAAATCTAAAGTTACCTCTAAACTATTATTATTATCTATTTACATAATTATCTTTTTATTTACTAAAGTCCGTCGATTAAATTAAGTGTAAGTGTAATTCGCAATACTTATTAGAAAATGTTCGTTTTATTTTTTAAATAAAACATTTAGATTTGAATTAACTAGCTTTTTCGAATTTCCTGCTTTTAATCCTGTGGATCAAGAACTATTTGCTCCTATGCAGATCAACCGAAAAAACTGTTTCATGGTTCCCTGAGCCTTAAGCCGCAGGTTCCGGCTGTCGTCGTAAAATATCAGTCGCCGAAACCCACCCTTTAGGCCCGCGGCCGCGTGGTAATTATGGCCGCAATCTCCACGTGAAACGCCTGAGTCTAGCAATGTGACATCTACAGGCTTTGGCAATCATCAGAAAATAAGAAGCCTCTTAAAAATAATCTATTTCGACAACGTAGTTATACTGGCAATATCGTAGACAGTAAAAAAAATAGAAACGCCATAGAAGAATGTTTTTATCGATTCTTAGTGTTTTTGGTGTAAAGTTGTTAACAATATTGAGAGTCAATAACAATAATATTTTATTTATTTCAGGCAGAGTAAAATAATGTTAGTACATATAAAAAAGTGTTAGTACCAAACAATGATCTTTATCTAATGGCAGAAATGTAATTATTATAAATCATAGTTGGTAAGACTGTCTAATCACAATCGCTGAGATGTATATATGTGTGTAAACACTTGTAATATGCCTATATTCGGTACGATCAGCAACGAAAGCATATTTATTTCAGTTCAATTATATGTGTGTGTTTTATAAGCATGTACAGAGATATTATGTTTGACTTAATATTGATACAGTTAGTAATGGTTTGCTTTTATAAGGATAATGTTTTCTTGAGATGTAAGCCTAACATAATATACCTAGTTGCCTTTAAGGGTGTTTTTGTTACTACTTTTCTGTGGACAACTTTTTAGCCGGATATGTTTAGTCATAGTAAGATTGTCAAATTAGAAGTTAATTATAGCTGTTGTTGTCTCAATAAATAAATAAACAAAAAACATAACGAAATGTGAGGAAGCATCTTGCGGGACGGCGAAGTGAGGACGGCATAGTGAGGCTCACTCCTGCTCCTCTAGCCATCTTCGCACCTGGACTCCGCTTCTGCTTCATCAGTGGAAGGGTGACAATTGTTTACTTGTATATCTTCTTCTTCTTCTAGTTCTACTTCTTCTTGTGGGACGGCTTTCATTATGGTCAATTGGGCGTAACGATGCGGCTCGGAATAAAAATTGTATATTACTATATTACAATATACAGCGTGGGTAGGAGTATACCGACAAATTATAACCAAAGATTCTAATGCCTATTTGGACAAAAAAAAGTAATATAAACATGGGCCAGTAAAGCCTAATTTTCGAGATATTAATTTTTTAAGTAATTCACAAGTTCAAAAAATCTCAAGGGTAACACGCCCTAACTATTTGACGTAATCACACACACCTTCACACAAGTACATAGTAATAATTAATAATCAATGTCTCACACTGACGTTGACTTCATTCGTCGTTTATCGTATTTTGTCGGAGTCTTTCGTGAAGTTTGACGTTTTCTATTTCACTCTTTGAACTTAGGTTTTGTTTACAAGGAAGTACTGTCGATAATTATTATTTTTGTTCTAAAAATAAAGTAAGTTAATTATGCAGTTTTAGACCCATATTGATATAACATAATTTACTCGTAATACCACCAGGAATCCTTGGTTTCAATTTGTCGGTATACTCCTTCCCACGCTGTATATACAATTTTCTTCCTGAAATTTCCTTGCCGAATTTGAGTACTCTCAAATTCGGCGAGTATACTGTACTGTATATATGTACTGTATTATATATATAAAAGCTATGGTTTGTAAAAGCAACTATGCAGTTTGCGGGCGGAAATGTATACGCGCTTAATAGTGATGAGATACTAAATTATTTATGCTACTTTCGCTGCTGACGGTACCAGCGGCCCACCATCGACCTCGTCCACGTAAACAACCGTATCCGTTTAAAATACTAGATAAAATTCAGCGCTACATAACACATCAACGGAGCTAGTTTAATAATAAGATTTTAGATTATTGACATATTGCGTGGAATAGTTTATAATGTGTTGACAAACGCAAAACAAATTGTATGTAGGTTGCTATCCGGTGCTTTGCAAACAAACAACTCAGCATCTGAATTTCTGCAAGTTGCTCAATTTATGGAATAAAGTATGTATTTTCATTATAGTAAGCAAAATATTTTAATAGAAACAGTTAACTTTGGATTTCTCACTTAAAAAGTAACTTACTTAACCTAAGAGTGTTAGATAATACCTACACTGCAATAGTTGGGTAGTTTTTCTTACGCAAAAGTTACAATTTATTGTCCTCTCTTCTGCACACTTGCCTGACAGATATATAAATTGATCCCATGGTACTAAGACACCTTTATTTTTTTAAAGATTTATTCATTTATTATTGCATTAACCCTTTTCAAAGGACTGACGATGACGCAGGCAAACATATGAAAAATGTATACAGTTCTTTTTAAATGACTTACGTTCTCTTCTGTGCAAAAAGTTTCTTTTTAAGGATTGACGTAGGCAAACGTGTGCGTATTTAATTATTTATACAGTTCTTTTAGTGGTTTGTGGCCCGTTCTCCCTGTGGTATTAGGGTAGGATCGTGCCCCAAGTGGGGACTTAAAGGGCTGGAAAGAGATGTGACAATTTGTTCGCTGAACTTTTTGGGTATTAGTACAGTTCTATTTAAAGGACTCACGTAGGCAAACGTATTGAGTATTAATTATAGTTTTAATTTTCCTTTTGATGGACTTATTTATTAAAACAAACGTATTGAGTACTAACATAGTCCTTCGTAAAGGTCTAACACGTGAGCAAACGTTTCAGTATATTTCTTTTTAAAGGACTTACAAAGCGTCGCTGTAGAATGATAACCTCGTATGTCCAGATATCCAAACTTTACAGGAAACGAAAAAATGGCTCATTTCGTCAATGTTTAAAATATTGTTATGTGCTTTTGTTTCATGTATTGAATGATAAAAAGGACCTAATTATGTCATTAACCAATCCCTTACTTAACTAGGATTATACCAATTAAATGACATAAGATGTTTCTGTTTTTATATGTACAGTTACGAGGTTTTCAAAAGTAAAGAAACTGATGTAGACTAAAAAAAATATGTTTAATGAACACAAGTAGTCATTATATTGGGTACAATGTTTCGCGGTGTTATAAAATACGTGGTTTTAATTTGATTTTTACAAAAATAAAAAAATATGCTTTTTTGACATACAAGGTTATCTATCATTCTACAGCGACGATAGGTAAACACATTAGAATAGTTCTTTGTAAAGGACTTACGTAGGCAAACAGCGGTGGTGAGGAGTAGGGCAGCCAGGGCACGCATCTTCGTCGGTGTGCTGCGGGGCACTGATACCGACTTCCTAGTGCGGAGTTAACAACCCGGTATCAAGCACTGCGCTATCGAGCGCCCAGCCAGCGATGGTCAACCGTCCGATACGCGAATTGGGTTAAACAGTCGAACACACTGTTTGTACGCTTTGTTTGTCTTATTGCGTGTACGTTTTTTTAATGTTCAGATAAGCAGTTTACTAATTATTGTAGAGATGAAAACAATTTTTTTTACGTACCTTTTAAGTAAACATGTACAAATATTATATTGTTTTTCAAAAGTCAACAATGGACGATTCATGATTATTGTCAATAAGCAGAAAAATTTACTTAAATAAATATAATGACACTAGTCACTAGTTATTTTTGAAGTAGGTACCTGTAATAGTTATACTTACAGATGATGTAACAGTCAGTTGCAATCAGAGATAAGGTGGAAGGTGGAGGTAACCATATACTGAGCTGCTGCGTCCATGAGTGTCAGTTAGCGGTATGGATACCCCTACCTGCATCTACTACCCCACCTCATCAGATAGATAGTGGCATAATATTCGATGACTTAGGCAAACGATTTGATGCTGGTAGTACGTCTCTACCGTACAGTTTGCATTGGACGAATAGTTACTTATCAGGCTCATCAAATAGGAAGGAGATCCTTGGGGGAGGCCTTTGTCTAGCAGTGGACGTCTTTTAACTGTGATGAATTCACACCTTCCTATTTCATCATTATTGTTTGTATTTATAGGAAATAAAGGCAGACCAAATAAGCTTATAAATTGCTTCTAAATTGGTAGAGGAAAGTGACCAAATATGAGACAGTATCCCTATAATATGGAATCTCAATCCATCTCTCAATCGGAAACTCAGACGCAACAAAAAGTTTTTGTCTCTTTCTTTCTATCCCCATTCCCGCGTACAACGGTACAAGTTGTAATAGGTCAGTCGAGCGAGCCCTTTCGTCAGTGTCGCAGTGTTTTGTTTTTTCGCATCCGCATAACTTTCTACGGTACCTACCTATGTAAAAAAATTGAGTTGCAAGATTCCACTCGAACTTGCAATATAAGCTTGTACAAAAAGTGCAAATAGTATTTATTGTTTTTATAACTTCTAGAGATACTTTAGACGTTCTGTTATAGGTTTTAGCGGTATTTGATTGTATTACTTTCTTCTAAATATAAAAATATGAATGTCAAAAAAATGTCAGTTTGAAGTCGTTGGAAAATCTAAATATGGACGGATCGTAGTATCAAATTATGGGCTTTTGATGATGATGCTATTTGATACCGACAGTGAGCCCGATGCCTTGATAGGAAATACTGCTCCAGACTCTGAAGATTCGGAGTGTATTTTCTGTGGCATGCTGTTTTCGAATGATACTCATGAGGAAACATGGGTCAAGTGCCTCATGTGTGGTCTCTGGGCACATAATGATTGCGCAGGACCAGAGTCTGGCGCTTGGATTTGTGATTTTTGAAAAATAATTTGTTTTTTTTTTTCTATGTTATATACCAAAGTTTCCAAAGAGTCTCATGTAAGTTAAGGTTAATTTTTGATGGTGCTTATAGTATTCCATATTTGGGGTACCTATTCCACATTTAGGTACCTTCATCATTGTTTAGTTTTTTTAAAATTCTAACTTAAAAGTAATCAATGTTTATACATTACCTTAACCAAAACTTATTACAAAATTAAGCACAAATGTATCATCATCATCAGCTCATTTTTATGTCCCCACTGCTGGGGCACGAGCCTGAAAAAAAACACAAAAATGTATGATTGTTAATAATTACTACAAAAAGTTTTTTATTTATAACGTTTGTGCAAATTATGCGCAAAAAACAAAATGATATTCCATATTTGGTCACTCTCCTCTACCTATGTGCTACATAAATGTACCTTATAAAAGTTTTAACAAATCAGGACGTGTCGTCCGCTTGTCTGACGAGTATTGGGTCAAAGCCACCACTATTTGGGTCATCCAACAGCAAAAGGGTGACGTGGTAGATCTAGACGAAAATGGCGTAACGACCTAAACGAGCATACCAACCAGACCCACGCCAGCGGCAGATAAGAAAGTGAAATAACGAAGGGAGGGCTTTCCACTTACCTAATGGTAACTTCAGCACTTCGTCTCTCTTGCCAGGACCAAGACCAGGACTGCACTAAGCAACCACCGGAGTCACGCGAGAGAGCATGCCCGAAGTCTGAGCAAGCTACAGACGCCTCAGGCTTAAGAGACTAGAGATTCCCCTAGAGACTAGAGATTCCCCTAGAGACTAGAGATTCCCCGTCCTTAAGGGGGTGCAGCGCGGACGCAAAATTGCGAGTTTCAAGTTTCTTTATGATAGCGAGCGAGCGGCGCGTGGCAGTGGTGTGTCAACGGCGCACGACTACGAATACGCTCGCACACTAATATCTGTACAGAGTAGGCTCGTGATTTAATTAGAGCAATGTTTACTTTCGTAAAATCATAGGCGTTTGGGTAAAAATAAGAAAAGTCTTAATATTTTCATATTCATGTTTTTTAATGGAAAAATAAGACAACAGTGACCTGCGGAATATCAATACAAACATTTTGATGTCGGATCATTGTTTCATTTGTGCTATATTTACAAAGTTTCGGAAGAAATCAGTTTTTAGATAGCATTATTTTACGTATTGTTTATGCAGTTTCTGGGTATTTGTTTCAAATTCCAAGACAACCATGACCTAGTGAAAGGATCAAGCTAACCTACACTAGTCCTTTTAATGTATAAGACCTTTTCAGCGCCTAGCACTAGTGACTTAAAAACACGTAAATTTTCAAATTCCGCGCTGCACCCCCTTAACCGTCAACTGTTTGCGGAGGGAAGTTTTTACCCTTTTGAACATGACAAATTAATAAAATAATAAAATAAAACGCAGCCATTTTATTTAAATAAGTACCCTGTACACGAATGATTGTTTAACGCCACTGCCGTAGAACCATAAATAACAAAACAAATTCGTACTTGACACAATTTTTATCTTGTAGTGATTAATGCGGCAATGAAAACATTGTCAAAACTCAGCCGCATGCATTCAGTTCAATGACCTATACCGTTCGGTTTTGCAGATGCATCTACGAGGAGTAGGTACCTACGCGAGTCATAATAACTTACAAAATCGTTTTTTAATATTCCTACCTACTTACCTATAGCTATTATGAATACTTGTATAACTTAACGAGCGATTGCTGTTAGTGAAATCAACAAGGATCTAGATTATGTAGCTGAGTGGCCAGAGGTCAATGGCTTGTTTTTAAACCCAGCCAAAACAAAGTATATGGTATTAGGCTCAAAAAAGCAAGTCAAGGATTCTCGAAACCAGGCGCTGCATCTCTAGATAAGAAATGAAAAAATAGAGCTGGTAACGGATGCACGAAATTTGGGTGTTGTATGGATAGTGGACTAATGTTTGAAAAGCACGTAGGTACTTGAGACCGTGAAGCAATGCTTTTACAGATTTACCCCCTTATTCATAAAAACTATTTAAGCAAAATTTAGTTAATCAATGAGTCCTGCATGCCCTGTATAAGTAGGTATTTTTTGTTTTTTGTGAACGGTTGAATTTCGTCTGCTGGGCGACCATTCGTATTGGATGGTCGTTGATGTAGTGTCTAGGTAGTGTGTAAGTGTAAGTTTTTGTGTATACGTGTATGTAATATGTATAAGTGTGTATTGTTGTTGCTTTGTGGTTGTGCTCCCCCACACTAAGGTGTTCGCGGTAGACCGCGTCAGGTTTTCCTATAAACTAGGAGGCCTAACATCATGCTGAGCGGGCACCCGTTAGTGCCACTTATTTTTTGAGTTTTTGATGTAATGATGTGTGTTGTGTCACTAATAAATGTTTTCTATTTCTATAATTACGCCGTGCCGATGTCGGGTCGAAAGTCTACGGCGAAAAAGATTTATGTGTTTCCGAGTCTCTCTGTAAGTACATTTTTTGTCTATTCTTTCCTTACTATATGATAGAATGTTCCCCGCTCCCGTTTCGTACAACAAAAACAAAAAAGGGATTGATCCCAGGATTCACGTGGAGTATGCATTGCTAATTGTAATTTGCAAGTCATGAAGAGGAGGCTGGTGCCGGAGCCCGCCAATTACGACCACTATACTAATAATTAATGAAGGTGGGCCGTAACAGAGGAGATTGCAGTAGGCGAGCTTCACACAAACGCACTCGAGCAACGAACAACATAACCTCTCATGGGCACAATATTTCGCAACAGCTGCGCTCCGAGCTGTTCCAAGAACCGTTTTTTTATATTAACGGGTAAGTACAGTGCCTTGATCTCACCTGATGTTAAGTGATGATAAGGCCAATGATGAAGCGCACTTCACCCGGGATCCTCAACTAGTGAGGCACTGGCTATCTTATCTCTAGCTGCGGAACAAAACAATGCTACAAACATTGATGTTATGGCGACATTTATATAAGATGGTGGTAGCTAGCCAAGCGGACAAACAAGCCCTACCACCAACCAAACCGAGTCATCATCATCATCATCAGCTCATTTTATGTCCTCACTACTGGGGCACGAGCCTATGGATGGATAGGAGAACGGGCCATAAACCACCACGTGGGCCTAGTGCGGATTGGTGGTTGTTAATGACTGCTATTGCAGCCGGGACCAACGGCTTTACGTGCCTTCCGAAGCACGGAGGAGCTCGAGATGATACATTTTTGGTCACCCATCCAATGACCGGCCTTTGCGAAAGTTGCTTAACCTCAGCACTTGCGGACCGGGCGCGTTAACCAAACCGAGTACCCGACGTCTGGGTCTAAACCGGTGGTCTTAGCCACTAGACCACAGAGGCGGCGACCACCGTGTTGGTGCAAGAGGTCTATGTGTGCGTTGCAGAGCGCAGTATGTATTAAGATTGCCTTCTGGGTCTCCTTATATTGTGGTACAGCTTCTATATTTGCTCGTGCTTACTTGGCAGGTAGGCCGAGCCTTTGACTTTGATTTGATTGTGACATTAATGGCATTATGGCGGATGGTGACCGGCCAGAACTGAACTAGGAGTTCAAAAGGTAACCTATGAGTTGTCATTATACTAGTAATATACCTTCGCAAATATTCCGAGCATTCGCTTATCCTACTAATATTATAAACGCGAAAGTTTGTAAGTATGGATGGATGGATCTTTGTTACTCTTTCACGTAAAAACTACTGAATGGATTTGGATGAAATTCGGCATACAGATAGTTTATAACCTGGATTAACACATAGGATAGTTTTATCCCGATATTCCCACGGGAATGAATGGAAACTGTCAAAGTGGATGTTTGTTACACTTTCATTTAAAAGCTACGGAATGGATTTAGATGAAATTTGGCATACAGATAGTTTATAACCTGGATTAACACATAGGATAGTTTTTATCCCGATATTCCCACGGAAATGAATGGAAACTGTCAAAGTGGATGTTTGTTACTCTTTCACGTAAAAACTACTAAATGGATTTGGATAAAATTCGGCATACAGATAGTTTATAACCTGGATTAACATATAGGATAGTTTTTATCCTGATATTCCCACTGGAATGAATGGAAACTGTCAAAGCGGTACGAAGTCCGCCGGGTCCACTAGTATGTTTATATGAATGCTATGTAAGTAATGCTATGTAATTGGGTTAGTGGGTTTCAGTGGATGAGTGACAAAGCGCTCAACCCGATTCCCGGTTCATCGGTTCTGGGTTCAATCCCCAGTAGGGTAAAGCGTAAAACCCGCGTTTTTGATCATCAGCCGGCACTTGGCAAGCCTGATAATTCAGCTAATGGCCATGCGTGATGATTAAGATAATACGGAAGAGAAACCTTGACTTTAATGATAGGACGATTGCCCAGGAGTGGGCTGTGCCTGTCCCACTGAGGTGTTAATAGCCTACTTAAACTGTTTTTAGTGGGCTATTTAAATCTGAAAAATACTCTTCTATACCACGGTGTTAAAACTAGCAATTTACCCACGACTTCGTCCATTTGGATTTAAGATTTAAAAAGAAACTCTTTTTTAATTAAAATATAGCCTATGTTACTTGCAAAGAATGCAGCTTTATATCAGTGAAAGATTTTTTGAAATTGAACCAGTAGTTCCAGAGAGTACCTTGCGCAAACAAACAAACATATATACATACAACGTGTAACAGAAAGGTGTGGTGAAAATGAAAAGACCCAAAGTGTATCCGATCCAGAACTTGTATGTAGAGTGACTTAGACATAGATATTAACTGTAATTTGTTATGAGATTAAATATTTCTCTTGTGATGTCACATCAAAATAAACAAATCACAGCCCTAGTGGCTTAATAACATGTGTACTTACATTTCTGATCACTGCTTGCTTATGCGCGCCTGACGCGCATGACTTCACTAATATAAATATTTAATTTACAATTTCATGACACATTTAAGTTAATAATAATGTCTCATTAACAACACATACAGGTCTAGATCGGATACACTTTGGATCTTTTCATTTTGACCACACCTTTCTGGTACACGTTGTATCACCATCAACTCATTTTATGTCCCCACTGCTGAGGCACGAGCCTTCTATATGGATGGATAGGGAGAACGGGCCATAAACCACCACGCGGGCCCAGTGCGGATTGGTGGTTGTTAACGACTGCTAATGCAGCCGGGAACTACGGCTTTACGTGCCTTCCGAAGCACGGAGGAGCTCGAGATGATAAATTTTTGGTTACACATCCAATGACCGGCCTTTGCGAAAGTTGCTTAACCTCCGCACTCGCAGACCGGGCGCGTTAGCCACTGCGCCATCGAGCTCCTCACGTTGTATATATTGATAGATACCGCGGGAGTTCGGGGTGAGACCTTTGCCTCTCGGTCACCTAGCTATTCTACAGGTAGCTTTAGCACCGTTCAATTTATTTTCATAATGAAAAACTACTTATTTGTAGCCTTATCATGTTAATAGTCTAAAATACTTATTGTAAAAGTACTATCAGAACGTACCCCCGAATCGGTAAATCATGTAGTTTTTATTATGTACTCAATAAATAACACGTAGTATTTACATGAACATGTACAATTTCCTTCAACTCCGTCGTCTGTGATAAATCATGCGTCTAAACCTTTCTGTACCGAAATAATATTTTCGAGGAGGGCTAGCTTTTCTTTGATATGGAATAACAACATTCTTTATCCTTAAAAGTTAACGTTTATACAGGGTGCCTAGTGTGAGTTTTGTTTACTATCCGTATTCATTCGATTATGTTTGCGAAAACGAAAATTAGTATGGCATTGAAGCAGAGCCTCCTGGCGACATACGAGAAGAGAACATTTTGTCATACAAATTGTAGTTTTCGTTAACGTGATCGAATGTCAAAAATAACTCGCACTAGGCCCTCTGGTCGACTTTAAAGCTCTTTGCATTGTTTTTGCATATCATAGGAAGGAGGGAAAACGTGTGCTGGCAAACTATTCCATGTTTTGGAGGTGTGACAAAGAAACGAGTCACCCAATTTCTTAGTTCGCGAAGGAATATTAGAGACAGTGAAGCGGTGATTCTGGAGAGCAGCACGTGTACTCCTATGGAGAAAGTGAGAAGGTGGGATGAGGTCAAAGAGCTCTTCAGAGTACTCGCCATGGTATAAGCGGTAAAACACGCTGAGTGACGCAATATCTCTACGCAATTGCAGAGATTCAAGAGTATTTGCAACTTCTACGTTGTTGCTATGTATTGGTGATGAGAAGTTCTCTCCATCAGAGGATGTCAGGAAGAGAATGCAATGAGATGAGACCGCTTGTAATCTTGCATTATGCTATAAGTGACTTCTTCAAATGTTCAAATTCAAATATCTGGTGTCGCAATCATAGTATTATCTAAATACATATACAACATGTAACAGATTAAACGCATACCCTGAAAAAAGTAAGTATATAAGTTCGTTTTAAATCGGCTTCTCAATCGATTAAAACTATTTAAAAAAATAATTATAACCAAAAATAACAAAAGTATTTATACTTATTGAAATTACAGTCACTCCTTCGTTAAAAAGTCCCAACAAAAGAAAATAAAATGTAGGTAAGTCTAGGCAATAAGGCTTTTAAAAAAATGCATTCCTTAATAAAATCTGTTGTTAAACAAAATAATTAAATAAAAATGAGTTCTATTCCACTGAAAATATGGATTTTTGCATAAACTTATCGACTTGCTCTATTTTATCTGAAGATGTTCGCTTTATCTGTTACATGTTGTACATATATACTCGTATATATCTATCATCTATGGCCACATGAAAGATACATACGAGTTTAAAGCGTTTTGATGCAAATCGTAATCAGGTTTGAAATATGAAAGTCACTTCTGTACTTAATTAATTTACCTTTATTTAATAGTTTATCACAATAGTATTATGCTATCGTAGGCAAAAAATACATGGCCATGAATTTCAAAAGTAAACAGGTTGATTTGGGAGCACACTAAAATTATTTTTCAACCACCGAGTCAAAGTGTAGTACTTTGCGTATACAATTAATGTGCTTTTAACAGTACCCACATTTACATTTACATTACTTAATTATAAATTATATTCACTTGACAAACCCGAAGAGACCAATTATTCGGCACTTACGGTATAAAATAATCGCTTAATAATTACATGCTTTGGTAATTTATTCGTGCAAAGGGAATCGATGTCGTGTAGGTACAGTCGAGTTCTTTAATAAATGAGCATTTATATCACAGTAACTTATTTGACAGATGTTAATTTATTATTTAATAATGACAGGTGACATGAAGGTGACCTGTCTAAAACTGACAAATTTCTTCAATGAATGTTTAACCTTATCTAATATATTTAGAGTTCAAAGTCTATTAAGGTTTGACTATTTGTATTAAGTAATCTGTTACCCTCTGAACCAAATTGTAGACTAAAATTAAAACTGTTTTAAAACTGATACTACCTCTTTTTGTTCATAATGGTAGACAGTGACAGCATCACTTTTGAATTTAACTCCACGTCTGGCAATAAAGTGTATTGTTGAATTTGTGAATAAACCACATAAATATTAAAATTCAGAAATTCAATTAAATTGGCCCTCTGTAAGTACTACATATAAAATGGCACTTTCACAATACAAATTAAAAAATAAAATTATTTCATATTTTTATTAACGTTTTTAGTCTTTTCTATTATCAAAATAAAACTTTTATTATTCTCAATGCTGTAGTCGTCAGCGAGCGTCCTTACAACTATGAAGGTGTAGATCTTACGACTCACGACTTTAAGGCTTTGTCAAACGGTTGGCTTATTTTTTGAAGAGAGTCTTCTCGCCTCAGACGGCATTTTCAGTGTCACCGGACTTTTGAGGGGCGGCGAGAAACTTAAAGGGTGATCAAGCCGTGTGATCGATCGAAACACCGGCAGAGGTTCATTAGATGGAATGGCATCACGCACTAGTGCGTGTCCTCCCTACCAGGTTCTCCGAAGGGTTTGGATCGGATCGGAGCATACAACTGGCGCGTAGGAGCTTGGAGGCGTTATCGGTTTTGGAACTGACTTCAATAATGTAAAACAAGCATACTAAAAAAGTGTCAGATTTACCATCGAAAGCGCTAAAATGGCAGCAATTGGTACCGCGTTGTACGTTTGCGACAACACCCAGCTAACGTCACTACGTTCCAGCTACTCCCAGTACTACAGTAACTCCGAGGCCTAGGATTATTTTATCAGACACGACTGGACACGACAAATTTTGACATATGGACCATGGAAATGGGTGACAGATAAATAACCCAGGAAGTTTAAAACAGAATCGAAGCCCTGCCCTCTGACAAAGCCTTTACGTTTCCTTAGCGTTAAATAATTGTATCTACATAGTCTGTGGTGTCGTGTAAAGATTTAAAAATGGCGCGTTTTTTCCTTCCTGCAGCCAATTGTCAGGTGAATATTGGTTGTTTAACTTCTCGATGACATGAAATGTGTAGGCGTGGCGACTCTTCTCAGATCGGTTGTGGGCACTCTTGTGTACCACGTTGCCGTGAATGAGGATGCAGGTCCCTGGGAAAATACATAAGACATTCTGATTTAGCATGGATGAATACAAAGGTGTGTACATTTGTTCTTTCTTCACGTCAAAACGAAGCAATAATGGATTGACATAATTTTTTGCACGTATGTACTTAAGATGACCAAGAGTTTCAAAGGCTACATTTAATACCGTTACTGAAGCTTGCGGACGTGTTAAGTAATCGTATACATTGAGATAGAATGAGCAATACCCTCACAAGACTGACCACTGCAGTCTGTACACAGAATTCATCCGCTCCTGCAAGCTTGTGCCGGCGTGGGTCAATAAGAAGAAACATCTGATAGCATGATCCCTTTGCCTCTCAAGTTTCCACCCATATATACTCCACAGAAAGGTAAGAAACCACAAACCTATTTGTGTAAGAAACGCTTAGTCCATCTCTTTGTGTCTATGCTTTTCTAATAACGTGAATGTCTATCAATACTGCAAGCTTCATAAGGTCTGCGAATAAGCTTATTCGGGACATAATAAGATCGATCACAAAATTATAGATGCCTATAAAAAAGTAGATTTACAATATGGCAAAAATAAATCAATATTCAAAATTCAAGAAATATCTGTTCAGTTTATGCAACAAATAGCTCCCATGCCATCGGTTCATAGTCTACCTACACAAGCATTTGTATTGTTACAAGTATGTATAATCTAACTGTACTTTTAATTACTTGATAATACGTTACCTTTGCTAACAGGGACTGGCGTGAAACTCGACTGGGGGTAGACCGCCCCTGGCCTGTCGTATATCAGGGCGGGGTCTTTGTCCGGGTTCCGCATAAAGCGTCTGTGGACCCCCGATTTGTGGGAGCCTCTCGCCATCCACAGGCAGCCGTTCTGGACAGTGGCGTCTTCGAGGGCGATCCAGAAGCCGAGCGGAGGTATGGGATCCGTGTATAGATATGTGGCGTCTTGGTGGGCTGACACTGAAAAAGGAGGGAAGTTGATTATGCTTTTTCTTCTCTTTAATAGGGTAGTGGCACCAGGGTTCACCAGGAACCAGTGATTGACATTTTTTTCCTATATCCTTTATCTATCTATCATTAAGGGTGCGCAGAGCAAAAAATGCCAAAAGTGCAGTCACGGTTAAGTTGATATAATTGAAAATACTATCATATATATATATGTAATAACATAAACAAAATATATATTTAGTATCAAAGGGAACGTGTTTACAATTAGTCCGATCCATAAATTCATAACACACTGTAGTTGTTTCTACAATACCATTTAAAGTTGGGCAAAAATCATGAAAATCATGAAAAACGAGTGGCGGCGTTTAGTTGATTTCATATAGTTATTCTTAATTATTGTACTTCTGATTTTATCTAAATAATCACTAATGTTTAAACTACAAATCGTCCGTCTCACATTTTCGATTTATCAAGCGGTTTTTTAAATTATTATTTTTCAAATTAACACGTTAAATTCCTCATACAAAATTAGTATGGCCGCGCGGCATCAAATAAATATGGACCAAGACATTTCTAATAAAATATATGACACTTGAACAACAACAACTGATTTAGGGTATGTTCCGATATACACTGCGAGCACTGTCCAGTGCTCTTACTGGTGAGAAATTTGTTCCGTTATGGACTGACAGTATACTGCCGCAGTATCCTAGGGAAATATATGACATCATAAATCGTCACCATTTTTGTACTGTAAGCACTGGCATTTTCGAGGTAAGGTGCTCTCAGTGCTTTGATCATGTGATTAACAACGTCCAGAAATGATATGGATGACAGCATGGATGACAGTATACTGGACTGCGTTCCGTTTTAAACAGTAACCAGTATAGCTAACTATAAAGGAACGGCATCGCAGTATACTAAATTGACGTCACACCTTACAGTGCTCGCAGTGCATTTCGGAACATACCCTTAGTCTTGTTTAGTGTTCAGCAACAATTAAATACGATCACCTGCTGTCATCACAAGATGATGTTTTTTGACGATCAAAATTGTGTCGACTTCTGGACTTAAAGTGTCGGACCCTGGTGTCACTAGCCTACTCAGGAAAGAACACATGGTAATGCAGTTGAACGCATACTACTGCGCCCAGGGAAACGCGGTAGTCATGTGGGACTCTTCACCAAACTCCTCAGATTTCGATGTAGTACAAAGAGGCATTTTTCATTTTATTTATTTACTAGCTGACCCGGCGGACTTTTTTTTAAATATAGCTTATGATACTCAGCGCTAATGTAGCATTCTAATGGTGAAAGAATTTTTTAAATCGGTCCAGTTGATTTTGAGTTTATTTGTTGCAAATATACCTACATACATACATAAATACATACATACATACAAAAATACAAAGGGTTCCTCTTTATAATATCAGTATAGAAGTATAGATTAAGATTTAGCAACATTTGTATCTAAATGCATCAAACAAATATGCTATATAAAAATAGAAACAATTAATTTAATAGGCATTTAAATACCTGACCAGGCTATCTTTATTTCTTTTTTAACTGGAATGGAACGCTGTGCGTGTTTTACCACATATTGGTTTTTCTGCGCCTGAGGAGACACGGATGATTATTGTGGGATTAGGCCTGCAGTACTCCGTTATAAAAACGTTTATTCTTTTTTTTTCTACATCGAGGACCTTGTCATTAAGCTCAACTAATGGTAAGTGATGATAAGGCGAAAAACTGTAAGCGCACTTTACACGGTATCCTCAAAGATTAAGAAACTGACAGTCTTCTCTTAAGTTGTTGTTTAATGAATTGCTCTTTTTCACCATCATCATCATCATCATCATCATCAACCTCTCTCGACCCACTGTTAGGCATAAGCCTCTCTTTGCTTGTGCCATTCGCCTCGATTCTGCGATAGTCTGAGCCACGTGCAATTCACGGTCTTGGTTATATCGTCGACCTATCTCGCCGTAGGACGTCACCTTTTTCTCTAACCGTCTCTCGGCCACCACTCAGTCAGCTTTCTGGTCCACCTGTCGTCACTTCGTCTGGCCAAATGTCCAGCCCAACTCCACTTGAGCCTTAGTACCCGCTCGCTGGTATCTTGGACTTTAGCCCGCTTGCGGATTTCGGTGTTGAGGACGCGGTCCAAAAGTGTGAAGCCAAGCATGGCGCGCTCTATGGCAAAACTATTTTTGTGCATAGCCTCCCTAGTCAGGCGCCATGTCTCAGCACCGTACGTCATAGTTGGCAGGACACATTGATTAAAAAGACGTGTTTTAAGACATTGTGGAATGTGGGTGGACTTAAAGATGTCGCCTTATTTGCCAAAAGCTGCCTACCCCAGTTGAACACGTCTGGTGACCTCTTTCAACTGATACTCTCTGCTAAAAGATAAAACATAGCCAAGATACACATATGAGTCGACTACCTCTATCCTCTCATCCCCAACCATGTTGTTAAGATTCGAAACACCAGAGATGTTCGACATAATCTTGGTCTTGCCCATGTTCATCTCAAGGACTACCACGATAGAGGCATCAAAAAGGTCTTTTAACATTAGCTCTAGGTCGTCCATCGTACTGACAAACAACACAAGATCATCAGCGAAGCGCAAATGAGACAGATAGACACCATTTATATCGACACCGCATTGGTCCCAGGGAAGAGTTTTTATGACGTCTTCCAAAACAGCCGTAAAAAGTTTAGGTGAAATGGTGTCCCCCTGCCGCACCCCTCTCTTGATGGAGATAGAGTTCGTCAAACTGTGCAGCCGACCCTGCATTGTAGCCTGGTTGTATATCTCCCGAAGCAGATCCACGTACCGAGCGTCAATGTTGCAGCGATGGAGAGAGTCAAATACCGACCCAATGCTCGATACTGTAGAAAGCCTTCTCGTAGTTGCTCTTTTTAGGAACGAAAAATAAACTTCCAAACGAGGCACGACCCTAATAATTATATTCGTAGAATGTATAGATTCCAGGTGAAGAAAATTTCCAGTGCTTTGTTTATTGCAAAATTGAAAAACAACATGCATAACATCCTTATTTTACATAGGTACTCTTATTAATTGGAGATTATTCCAATTAGGTTCGAAAAAAATAGTTGAAGCATCACAAGAAAATCATATTCAAACAATATATTTGAAATTTGTTTTCATTATAGCCTTATGATCGGGCAATTAAATTGTTCACAAACAACTGATTTATGCTCGTTAACTGAGTCTTAAAAACAACAACAGCATTAAGCTTCTTAAAAGATTTTCTATGAGGTAGGTGGCAAAAGTATAACAACATGATGTATTCTGCCTACAGAGGCCATACTTGAAAGTTTACACATTTACAAGTAAGTACGTACAGTGCATTCATTTTCCTAATGTATCTCGGTAAACTTCGTGTTTCGCCTGTTGTCGGATTCCATCGAGAGTATATACAACGTGTAACAGAAAGGTGTGGTCAAAATGAAAAGATCCAAAGGTATCTGATCTAAATCTTGTATGTGTTGTTACTGAGACATAATTATTAACTTTAATTTGTTATGCAATTTTAAAAGGTTTTTGTTTTGTTTATATAATTTTAACGCAAAATTTAACAACCACGATAGCTCAATTGGGATAGCACCTGACCCGGTATGTTAGAAGGGTGCAATTTTTTCAACATTTGTGTTTTTGTAATTTGTTTCGCAACAAAATTTGCGTTTAAATTATATAAACAAAACAATAACATCTTATATAATAGCTTGCCTACTTTTTAACTGAACTTTAGTATTTGTAAAAATATTATGATTGGATGTTAACGACGGTAGTTGTTGACATTTAATGGGCACCTTTGGCTTTCAAAGTAAAAAAAGTAAATAGTGTTGAATAATTTCAGCGGGCTGGTTAGGACCATGATAGTTCAATTGGGAGAGCACCTAACCCGGTATATCAGAAGGGTGCAGGATCAAATCCTGCTCGTGGAAATTTTTTCAACATCTGTGTTTTTATAATGCAATTTTAAATTAAATATTGATATTAGTGAAGTCATGCGCGTCAGGCGCGCATAGGCAAGTAGCAGTGATCATAAATGTTAGAACACAGAGGTTACAAAACCACTAGGCCTGGGACTTGTTTATTTTGATGTGACTTCACAATAGAACAATGAACCTAAAACTGAAAACCTTAAAACATATAATACAATAACTAAAATAAATTATT
This sequence comes from Eudonia mercurella, assembly GCA_963082485.1. Classification (NCBI taxonomy): domain Eukaryota; kingdom Metazoa; phylum Arthropoda; class Insecta; order Lepidoptera; family Crambidae; genus Eudonia; species Eudonia mercurella. The sequence continues at coordinate 3,881,647 of OY720022.1, forward strand.
AAAAGTCCCTTTAGGCAAGGTTCCGAAGATACTGGCGATAAAAGAACTATATAATTGAAAAATGCATAACAAGTTAAAGTTAATAATCATGACTTAGTCACTCTGCATAAAAAATCTAGATTGGATACACTTTAAATATTTTAATTTTGACCACACCTTTTTGTAACACGTATAATTCTTTTACTTATTATTAATTTATTTTAGAATGATGGGAAATTCTGTTGTCATACGTAATTGACTCTATATAATATTTTTTATTATTTAAAATTTTGCATTCACAATGCTATATGTACGTAGTGACAAAATAAAATTTTCTCTCGCTGGCTTGCAGCGTAAAATCACAAAGTGTTAGAAAAATTCAACGAGTCTTCTCTGGAGTCTTGGTAGCTCAGCGGTCAGAGCTTTCGATTCCACCAATCAATCCAAGGTTCGTTCGTGGGTTCGATTCCCCCTCGAGCTTCATGAGACTGGTTGATTTTTCCTAGTAAAATGTTATCCTATACCAATATGTCCAATACAAATAAAAGCTGGTTGCGGCTGGAGCAAACCAACCATATCGAAGCCATACCTTCACCGCCGAGGCCCGGGTTCTTGTAGATGTACATGCTCTGCACCACAGCCGGTTCCTTGAAGCCGAGCTGGTGGCACACCGCCTTCACGCGGTCGCTGTACGTGTAGCATCTGAAGATTGGGTGCAGCAAATGCAGGCCGTGCCCAACCTGACCAAAACAAAAAGAAACAATTTAAATTGGTTACGGGGAAACACCTTTGTGAGATTCAATTTAATTTCAATTTCTAAGTCGGGCAAATTGTATTTCAAATTGTTCGATGCTTACAAATTGCCAAACCCGGATGTTTGGCAATTATGCACGCGTTTGGCAATTATGAACCCGTCAATTGCAGCGATGACTCCATTTCCGCCATTCCTCTACGTCCGAGGCAATCAGAAATCTGTCTCAAAAAAAAAATCCAATTCGATGATGCAGGCCCTCACCCTGCTGAGAGACAGTAACTATACGGGCTTTTACTAAAGAGAGAGAGAGAGAGAGTAAGAGAAACATTTATTGACCACACAAGTACATAAAAAATAAAATAAAAATAAAAACATATGTAAAACAAACAACAGGTCAATCAGGACCCCGCCTCAGCTTGTGTTGTTGCGAACGAAGCGTATCGCAACAACGCTGGTATTCTGGCGGAGCCTGCCGCCGCCGGCGCCCACCGGTGCGCGGTGCAGAACATTAATTGGGTACTATTAAAAAAAACATACATACATTTACTTACATATAAGGATTTTTACAAATTTATGAAATTTATGTCTATATAATTATAGTTTCTCCCAGTTTTACAATTAGGAAAAAACATATACAGACACAAATACAACACTCGAAACACATACAATACAAATACAATAGAAACAAAAGAGACAGAAAGAATTAAAAACACAAGCGTTGGCAGAAAGTCTAAAACTCCTTAGCCCTTTCCATTGGGTATGAATAAATAAATAAAAATAAAAAAACAACTGTCAATTCGTGGAAAAATTACATTATAATGTTTACCAATGTCTATTATTGCTACGTGGCGCCACGTGGCGCCATTTATGCCATTTAAAGGGAAATGTTTGCTGTAAGTAAAGTCACTTTATGGTAAGGTATTAATATAGGTATGGCGAAATGCGCAACGCTCATCTACGTTTTAAGGACAGAGTGCGATATTGGGCAAATGAATCATAGCAAACAGTCAATAAAAAATTGATTGATGTAACGAATTCTGGGAGCAAGTTTTATCACAATTGCAAATTGCCTTAACTTTTTTATTTTGACAAAGTTAAGGTACGAACTCATTGAACTGACTTCTCTTTTCATACTGTGATATCACTACGAGCGATAAGGTTGAAAAGTTCGCGGAGCGGAAAAGGGGATGAAAATAACATAAAATTAGTTTTTAGGGTTCCGTACCCCAAGGGTAAAACGGGTCCCTATTACTAAGACTCCGCCGTCCATCCGTCTGCTGTCTGTCTCTCCGTCTGTCAGCAGGCTGTATCTCATAAACTGTGATAGTTATAGATACAAGAAACGTGATTTTTTCCAATTTTTTTGTTAAGAATTATTAAAAGTTATATCACTTTGTATTTTACATTTTTTTCTTTTTTTAGGCTATCATTATGATTATTACTTGTATTTAATACTTAAAGTTACCGGATAATTATTTAGACAGTAAAAATTCACGAAATAGGTATGTGTAACATAACATAACTAAATGGTGAAACAAATTATAAATAATTTTAAAATGTGACTTAAACTCCGGTCCGGTGAGGTTTTCATTTGAACATTTTTCTTTATATTAGCAAAGAGGTCGTAAAAGAGGTTCAATGGTGGAGGAATAAATGGTTCTTCTTATATTAACCCTCCGTCTTCGTCTCGAGATAGAATGTTCCAGGCTTTGGTTCTAGGCCGGGGCACTGTTTATTCAAGACAATGTTCCCGACAAATTTGCATAAAATAAAGAATAAGAATAATAGGTATAGGTAGGTAAGCATAGGTATTTTTCGTTTAAATTGTAAATGCTTTAAATGGTAAACTTAGTTGGTTTCTTCATGGAAGGTATATAAATCCATCCTAAAAATCATATTCCTAATAGAAAGCCACATAATTCCTCTTACTATAGGTTAGTTAGTTTTGAGTTAGTTAGTTAGTCTTTTTCGTTTATTAGTTTAGTTTATAGGTTAGTTATTTAGGTACTATACGAGTATTTGATAAAAATAAATTTTCAGTTCCATAAACTACTTGAAATTTGTATATGGAGATTACAGAGTCGTAACAAAATGTTGCTATTAAGGGGGTGCCACGCGGAATTTCGAAAATTTACGTGTTTTTAAGTAACTGGTGCTAGGCGCTGAATAGGTCATATACATTAAAAGGACTAGTGTAAATTAGCTTGATCCTTTCACAAGGCCATGGTTGTCTTGGAATTTGTAACAAATACTCAGAAACTGCATGAACGATACGTAAAAGTAATGATATCTAAAAACTTATTTCTTCAGAAACTTTGTAAATATAGCACAAATGAAACAATGATCCGACATCAAAATGTTTGTATTGATATTCCGCAGGCCACTGTTGTCTTATTTTTCAATAAAAAAATATAAATATGAAAATATTAAGACTTTTGTTAATTTTTACCCAAACGCCTATGATTTTACGAAAGTAAACCCTGTGCCCTACTAGATTCTCCGAAGAGTTCGGATCGGATCGGGGAGCGGAACCACCCGAGAGCGCCTCTAAAGGCTCGGACCTCGGCTCGGGTAGACCGGTACATGTCCTGGTATAGAGCGCGTGTGAAACGGTTCTTCGTACCCTCGTTCTACGAGTACGGTTTCTGGTCCCAAACTAGTGTGCATGTTTAGTATATTCTGTAAATGTGTGATGGCATTTAGAGGATCGGGCGGGGAAAACATTAATCGTCTCATATTAATCAATAAAAAATTGTCGGTATAAAAAGCTAGTAGATTATTAATATTGGATCGCCATCATTTATAACAATACAGCTATTCTTTCAAAGTTAATCCAAGAAGTATTCTATGACATCACATTCCGCTCCAAAGTTTGTTTATCATTAAACAGTTACTAAATAGACAGGCCTATGTAAGCCCATTGTAAAAAAAGTATTAAATTATTCATAACACAAATTATAACTAGTGCGTCTGGTACTTTGGTTCCACTAATATACGTGTATATATTTTATTACACAAAAACACATACAGACAGACAGTATTTTATAATAATAATAAACAACACCGGACAATCTAGACTGGACATCTACAAAATGGACTACAAGAGTACATTTTGTAGAAGAAAGACTAGTTCAAGTTCTAGTTTCATAGAGAAGGAGAAAGCTTAGTAAAAAGTAGAGTAGAGAGAGTAGAGTTTTCTACCGTGAAATAGAGTGATCCCATTGGTGATTTTTTTTCAAGAAAGCAGCCCCCTTTAATATGCTAGTACTTTTGACCGACCTTATTTAGCGAGATGGTCGGGTCAACGGTGAGCGCGCCGTCCGCACCCACCGCATCTTCCTCGTAGAAGTAACTGATTTTGTCATTGCTCTCCAAGAAGTACTCGTCTGTTACTTGCTGAAAATAATATGAACACACATATAAATTAATTATACTTAATTATACTTTATTGTGTGAAAGAAAAAATTACGAAGAAACATAATGAAGACCTTTTTCATTATAAAGAATTCTCAGAAGTGATCACTTCTAGACAAGGTTTACCAGCTTCTTTTATGTCCCCACTGCTGGGACACGAGCCTTCCCTATGGATGGATAGGGAAAACGGGCATAAACCACCACGCGGGGCCCAGTGCGGATTGGTGGTTGTTGATGACTGCTAATACGGCCGGGATCAACGGCTTTACGTGCCTTTCGGAGCGCGAAGTAGATTGAGATGATAAACTTTTAGTCACCCTCCCGATGACCGGCCTTTGCGGAAGTTGTTAAACCTTAGCATTCGCAGACGGGCGCGCTAATCACTGCGCCATCGAGGTCCTCAAGGTTGTTTATAAAGACATGGTTATTTACTGCCATATTCTTAATCGCGTATAGAATAACTTATTGACAGTACCATAAATGTCTCATTCCAGGATTTATGACGTATTTTTTAAGACGTTTTTACAATGTGACGTGTTTAAGTTTTTATACTAACCATTCGGGACTTCGTTTAGCTATGGAGAAAAATAGGTGCAAGAAACTTCACAGCTTTTATGAAGGTAACGACTATCTGCCCCCCAACCGCCTAACTCTCTCGCTTTCGATCGCTTTGAAGGCGAGGCCCTCGCCTCGCTTTCTAATATAATATCGAAATACAATACCGAATAATATCGAAAGCTATAGCCTATAGTTTTCGGTATTGCTTTCATATTGCTTTCGAAATGACAAGATGACGCCTCCTCCTCGCCTCGCCTTGTAAGAATCCAGCTCGTCATCCTATCTTGCGTTTAGAAGGACACCCAAAGGCTTTGTCTTTCTTGTACTCTACCTGTTTTTCTGGATCTGTTGGGAATATAGCCTTCGGTTGTGTGCCTGATAAGTTCTTTGTGAGTTCGATTCCTGCTGCGACTAGCTCCTCGCATTCTGCTGGTCGGAAGAAGTCCTCAAGCACCGCATATCCGTCTTGTTCTAACTGAAACAGATAAGGTATTTGTATTTAGCATTCATCATCAGCTCATGTTATGTCCCCACTGCTGGGGCACGAGCCTTCCCTATGGATGGATAGGGAGAACGGGACATAAACCATACGCGGGCCTAGTTCGGATTGGTGGTTGTTGACGACTGATAATGTAGCCGGGATCAACGGCTTTACGTGCTTGACGAAGCACGAAAGAGCTCGAGATGATAAATTTTAGGTCACCCATCCGATGACCGGCCTTTGCGAAAGTTGCTTAGCTTCAGCAATCGCAGACCGGGCGCGTTTACCACTGCGCTTAGAGCATTAAGTTGGTTTAATGCTCTAAGCCACTGCGTCATCGAGTTCCATTTTTAGTAGAATATGTAGCATTATGTCACTTCAATTCAAATAACCAAAATCATTTTTTTCTTAAGTATGCGGTTTTCGATGTGGGATAGAGATGGATATGTTAACTTTTTACACCTTGCATGAGGCAAAATCCTTGCAAATTCATAGAATTAATTGACAGTGCTAATACGGCATCTCATAATAAATTTATTTTAATATGACTTTTATGAAACTCGGTTAGCTCACCCGGGCACTCCGGGTGTGGACATAATAATTATTTATTCTTATAGTGTCAGCGTACACTGTGCTAAGTACATTTTCGTTGGAAAGACGCTGCCTATACATTTTCTGGTCGAGTGTGTAGCTGGTAGCTTAGTATATAGCAAAACTAGCGGCCGCCGCAGATTCACCCGCATGGTTCCCGTTCCCGTGAGAATATCGGGATAAAAAGTATCCTATGTGTTAATCCAGGTAATAAACTATCTGTTTGCCGTATTTCATCCAAATCCATCCATCCGTTGCTGCGTGAAGAAGCAGCAAAACTTTCGCATTTATAATTTTGGTGTGATACATGTTTAAGACAGCGCAGTCACAAAATACCGAGACGCCAGAAGGAGCAACGGACACATAGACAATCTCTCAAGGACACGGAATCTCGGAACAGCCATCTCAGTAAAGATGTGGGGCTTTACTAAGTCCTCACGCGGACTCTTTGAGAAAATTTGAAAAGAACCGTTGCACTGTTTTGTTTTATTTGCCAACACTCATCTCACGAATCAGGACGTCATGACGTCAGGACGTCATCTCATGAAGAAGGAAACGGAATCTCGCAACAGCCAGAGTGCAGCTGTTGCGAGATTACGTGTCCGTGTCAGTGTTTGTATGAAGCTAACCTTTTGCAGTCTCCTTGTAGCGGTGATGTGTTCTGTTCTTTTCTTGGTCATCACACTAATATTCTAAATGCGAAAGTTTGTGTATATGTGTGTATATTTGTTGCTTCTTCACGCTGCAATGGATGGATGGATTTGGATGAAATTCTGCATACAGATTTATAACCTGGATTAACACATAGGATACTTTTTATACCGATATTCCCACGAGAACGGGAACCACGCGGGTGAAACTGCGGGCGGCCGCTAGTTTGTTGCATAAACGCATGGGGAATAGTCAGTAAATTTTACGTAAAACTGAAGTAAGTAGAATGGCGCAGTGTAAATGGAGATTTAGAGAGACTTGTCTCAGCTTAGCCAAAGTGGTATTTCGTTGAGTTCGTTCGCTGGTTAATTTCTTTCTTTATGCTATGAGCTATTGCTTTGAGCAAAGTAATGGCTTATAGCTGCAAAGCTTCCCTTCCCTTTATTTTACTGTCCTCTGAATTTAGGCATTTAGGTAACTATTTCAGACCTTATGCTTGCCGAGTTGCTAGCGGCTTCTCACAACATGGTGTCCACCGTTAAGTCTACTAAGCTATTGATCGAAGACTAAGCTATGCCATAGATTTTGACGTTCCAAACTTTTTCTAAAAATTTTATTTGTTGTTTTTATTGCCTGTGGTTTATCACGGTCGATGGCGTAACATCCAGTCGAAGATTAGACGATACTGTAAAGGTTTTTCTAACCCTATTGTGGTTGCTATTGTGCTAGTACACTGCACACCACATGAAAAATACTTTGACTTAATGGTTCATCATAATGGTGTAGTTTCTCGTTAAAGATTATACGTTACTATGAGTGCTTTTCCAACCCTATAACATGACATTATAGGTAAATAATATAATAAAATATTGTATGTAGATTAAAACATTTAGCTACAATTTATCTTTTAATCCATGTATAAATTTATGGCGATGGCAGAATAACAGGGTTTGTGGGTCTCCTGCAAACACTGAGCCATAGACCTTTTTGTCTATGTTTTTTTTGGCAAATAAATGTACTTATTATTATTATTACATGCTTGTCCAAAACAGTCTAGCACATAAAAGTACATTGGCTAGGGTTCATGTGGTGTCGTCGTGGAATCTCGTGAAAGATTATGTACGGTGCTATTAATGTTTTTCTAACCCTAAAACGTGACGTGCTAGTCCAAAACAGTACAACGCATAAGCGGCGCGAGTCACGGCGGCGCAGGCGCAGCGCCCCCCGTGGCGTTGCTATTTCTGTACCACGCTAAGTGTTATTTTTGTGGATTTATCAATGTTGTGTGATGTGAAGAGCTTTTGGTAGCGTCAGCACATTCTCTAAGAAAACTATAGAATGCGATAATGGTGAATAATATTAACTAAATATGAGTTTGTTTATTTATTGATTTATTTTCAAGTTTATTTGTGTACATAAGAGGGTAACAAAATAAGTTCTACGGGTGAATGTAGTACAAGAGCGCTGCTTATTTCAGTTCTGAAATATCTTCCAGCAGGCCCGCAAAAGGAAACGTTGAAAATAGCTTTACCTAATATGCTTACAACTTTTTTTAGACATTTGGTTAGTGTCGAGTATAATGGTAAAAGTAGCGTTTGTTTAAGGGTAAACTAACCTAAAATACAATTTTCGTCTGACGTGTCCCTGGGGGTGTTAAGGTTAAATATAGTTAGAGAGAACCAAGTAAGAGACTTAGTAAAGCCCCCACATCTTTACTGAGATACTCGAGGGGTTGGGGAATATCATTTCTCACTTTTCATTTCTATTATCATTCATCATCATCATAGGTACAGGAAGGATATATTGTTTATTTATGTATTACTTGTAAGAAAAATTACTTTGACACTGGCTAAATGTGCTAATCGCACGAAGCCATAAAGGCCACTAAAGGAAAAAAAACGCCTTGGTGGCCGATTAGAAATAAGCTCTTGCGTGCTTGTTCCACGGTGAGGAGCGCTCTTATTATTTTGGACTGCATCAGCTGCTTACGAGTCACTATGTAAAAAAAAAGCTCAACCCGCTCCGAAAGTCAGGGTACAATTCAATGTGATAGATAATACTTTATAAAAACAACTTTACAACGCAATCGGATGAATGGCATAAACGCTAACGGGAGAAAAAAGAAACATTCGTTTTTTATACATGGATAATATGATTTTGTTCTGCCACTTCACGCCACAAACGCTCAGATAAAACAAGATCCCTTCTAGTATATACTCAATCTCAATCAGCATCGAATGGAAAGAGCAGCCGGGTATGAAACACTTCAAATCCTTCCTAGGTGAAAACGACTTAGGACGGAGTAAGTTCATATGCGGAGGCAGTAGAAGGCAGGGCCGATTAACCATCGGTGCCTTGACAGGGCACTATGCCACAAAACAAATGCTCCACAGAATGCATCTATCAATAAATAGCTTGTGTAGGGCATGTGGAGAGGAAACGGAGTCAATGCAGCACCTACTGTGTGACTGCGACTCTCTGGCTAGAAAAAGAATGGGACTCCTGGGGTCAGCTTATCCGAAACCGGAGGACTTAAGGCTCTTCGCTCTTAAGGACGTGGCCAAACTTATGGCATCTATCTTTACAGAGGAAGAAGAGTGAAAGGACGGGGTTGCACAAAAGATCCCGATGGGTCGAAGTGCTACTGCAAGAGGGAAACCTCAGCAGGCCCCACTAAGATAAGATAAGATATACTCAATATATTTCCAGGGAGGCTTGTGCCCTAGAAGTGAGGACATAAAATGAGCTAGCCATGATGACGGGGCCCGTGCACAGTTAAAATAAAAAATAAATAAACTACAAACGACAGAAATGGTTAAGAGACTTTGTAACGACTATAAGCCCTGACTGTATATTATTAAAATCGCTTTTCTTTTGATAACGAGAAATTCGCCGAGCATTTCAATAGGATTAAAATGTTAACACAAATATGGTAAGCGGCTTAAGGCTTTAATGGGCAGGTGTTTAAATGAAATAGTCTGAATTCGCAAAGCTTTGAAGTAATAACTAATTATTTTGTGCAACAGCATATTATTTGTTTATGTAGTTCATGTTCTATTTAGAGTATAATAAACACGGGTACACGCTCAGATATTACAAGATCACGCTGTGAAAAAACATAGGTAGGGTAAGATGTAGATATATACCTAGTGGTTGTGCTACAATATATTAATAAAGAGTAAATGAACGAAATAAATCAAGGATAGGCATTATTTTTATTTTAAACATTAAACATAGCTATGACATAAGTTATATTACACCCAGAAAACTACGTTACTAAATTGCAATCCAAATGAGCAAGCGAGCGACTGCGATTCCTGAAATTATCTTTCGCTCAGCCTCTAGCCGTTAGTAACTGGGATATGACAGCATATAAGTACAACTTGCGCGCTGCCGACTCTGACGGCTAAGTTAATTTGTCTCTATAACTAGTACTGAATTTCAAAGTAGAAGACAACTTTATTGGCCTCCTAACTGAGTAGGTCATCCTGATGAGCCATACTACCGCTATACAACCTATCAGAAAGGTGTGGCCACAATGAAAATACTCATAGTGTATCCGATTTAGATCTCGTATGTAAAGTTACTTTTACATAATAATTGTTGATTAAATATTTACATACTAGCGAGTAGCGACCCGCCCCGGCTTCGCACGGGTGCTGATATTATCAGTGTTTCTCTACTATATTAAGCATGTTTTATACATATAAACCTTCCTCTTGAATCACTCTATCTATTAGAAAAACCGCATCAAAATCCGTTGCGTAGTTTTAAAGATCTATACATACATACATACACAGGGACAGCGGGAAGCAACTTTGTTTTATACTATGTAGTGAAGTGACGTCAGACGTTTTGTGCAGTGATCATAAATATAAGTACACAGAGGTTACTGAACTAATTGTGCTGTAACATGTTTATTTGATGTGACGTCACAATATAAATACTTCATTAAAAATTACATAGTATTATGATACATTTAAATTAATAATTATGTCAAAGTAACTTGCATACAAGATCTAGATCAGATATACTTTGGGCTTTTTCAATATGACCACACCTTTTTGATACACGTTGTATAAAATAATGTGTGAATATAAAGATAAAACTAAGTGATGTGTTATATAGCATCATTATTTATTATCATTATTTATATCCTGCAATAAGGAACAAGACCGTTAACACTTTCCAGAAAAGGAGTGTCGACAAAGTGTAATATAGGTACTGCGCTTTGTAATATTGCTGAACGTTTCTCCTGAGGCTCAAGCTAATTTGAAACTTATCTGTTAACAAAAAGGTTCACAACCGTTCTCGTAATAACAACACTAAAATTCCTTGCCCATGCTTTGTTTAAATACAGTCATGACTCAGGCACAAATCATTCCATCAAAGCGTAATTGTTACATCATGTTCAGAAATCAGTACATTGACTGATCTTTTCGTCGTACTGGTTCACCATGTGAGGAGATAGTTTGAGAATATTTATACGAGGTAGTTTGATGTAAGTAATAGGCTTACCTACGCAAAATGCCTACAAGAAGCTATGTTCTTGTTGGAGTTTATTAAAACTGTAAACAACACCGTCTTTACAGATAAAGTGAGTACTTATATTTATATTGTGCCGAGTGCCAGTTCAGATTATTTATTATTTATTACCATTGCGACATATCGTAATTCATGGACTATTATTACAGCTTGGTCACAGAACCAATTATAATATTATTTTGAACCAGAAAGGTAGCAAAATCTAGTTTATTATTAACTCTAAAACAGTAATAACAGTAAACCAAAAGGTTTAAAGATAAAAAAAAGACAATCGAATTTGTTATAGACAAGTGATGTCGAATAGGACGGAGACTACGTTGTGTAAATATTTAAATATGTAGAATTCAGGATCATATTTTAGGCGATTAAATCTACTTATTAAACTTCCCTATTCTACTAATCAAAAACAGGGAATAGCGCCAGGACTTGGCAATTTATTCGAGTCCTCGGGTGTGAGAGCAACTCATTTTCTAAAAGGTGAAAGTTTGTCATTGGGGCGCAGTGAATTTGCTTCTCCACGAGGAGTCAAGAAGCATCTAGTGGGTCGGCAAGAAGAGGGCTAGTGAGGCATCCTGCTCCATTAGTCTTAGCGTCTAGACTCCGGTTTTGCTTAAAATCGGGTGGATCGGAGCCATTAACAAAATTTTTTTATTGAAACTTATTTGCGATTACAATAACCCGGCGCGGCGCTCCCGCGGACGCGGGAGGTCGTTTGTATAATGTCATTTTAGGTCTTAATAAATATAGCTACCGATTGTAAAATGTGTATATACATCTATGAGAAAATTATTGTTTTCCTGTTTGGAGCAACTTAAAGATACCTAGAATAAATTAAGACATTTTTGGGATAAGTATAATGCTAGTTTTTTTTAACGCGCATAATATTGGAACTACTGGACATATTTCTAATAAAACTGAAAAATGGTTTAATTCATTAAGAAAAATTGTTACATAAAAATAAATTTAACACAAGAGCTATTTGTAAAGTCTGCTGAGGTTTTGAATGAAAGTGACTGAACTTGCGTAGTGTCTCCTTGTTTTTTGTACAAGTACTTCCAGCATGCAGGCTGTCATCTGCCTCGTATTCTAACTTACTAAGGCCAATTACAATCTAATACAGTCACATCTCAAGCCACATAAAGAACAGTCAGTGACTTCGCTCGTATCAGCGCCGTAAAGTTGCCCATCAGAATCAAATCAAGCGAGACATTGTCAAACGGTCTCTAAATTGGTCGAACGTAGCCCGGAGATCAAAGCTACTATCCAATACATACTTATGTACCTACTAATTGGCTATTGTGTGGTCGGTCCACTGACTTACTTTTTAACGACTGAACGTTTCTTCGCTTTATTTATACTGAGATGATAGGAGATGATGACATCTTAATTAAACTAAAACAATTGAGTGACACAATCAGTTTTTTTGGTTATGAATATTCCTGTTTGAGCCTATCAAGAATAGTTTGAACACTATTTGTTTATATCTGTAAGAGGTCGTCTATATATATATATTTATATAACTTATATTGATGGTTGTGCTAACATCTACGAGTGTACAGTATTTTCAGTAAATGCGATACCGGAAATTCCGGTACTAGGTGCACAAACATTAAACAGGAATATTATTAGAATGCACCGCTTAGGTGCGGGATGATTCGTGACCGTTAGCGCGTCACGTCGACTCTTGGCTAGCTCTTGCTATCCCGTTAGTCATACGCAAGTATTAGGCAAACGTTTATTTATGGAAACTCACGAAATCCAAACCTACAACAATCAGTGTTTGCATCAAACGCGCCGACATGGAAACAGATTGTTTCACCCACATCCTTACGTGGAATCCCTGGAATGACGTGGTGGGTAACAGAACAGGGGTGGCCTTTTGGCTAACTTTAATACCTATCGTAATACCTTTCAACTTGACATTTGAAAGCTATTAAAGAACTTCAAAAACACCACAACTAATTCACAAGTTTAAGTGATTGCGATCGCGAAGTGTTTTCGAATGATGTTGATTGACGTAGAATGAACGACCAGGAGCATTGTAGCAGTGTTGGTTGGTGCGGTTGTGAAAACGAGACGCGTGTAGCGGCGACTATGAACGCGTCTCGATTTCACAACTGCAATAACATTGCAGTACTGCTTTAAGAGACTATCGATCAGATATTAATAATAATTCGATCTCATGAACGTTCGATGGTTTTGAACGTTCGATCTAATGAACGTTCGATGTCATGAACGTTCGATGTAATGAACGTTCGATGTTATGAACATTTGATATTATGACAGTTCGATATAATAATGATAATTCGATTAAATGACATTTGATTAATCGCGGTCGATCATTTGACTTTCGATTAGTTGGCGCTCGATACGGAATAGGTAACCCAGGGCCCCTAGGGTTGTAACTACAGCGTTAGTCTCGAGCGAGTAGAAAATGGAAACAAAGAGGTTGCCAAATTACAGTCTTAGCTCATTATGCCACTTGCTATTTGTTGTTGCTGGACAACAACAAAATGGATAAACAATAATAATTGTTCTGTGCATTGTGTGGTTATGCCTGGCTAATTACCTGTGTTCAATCTTTTTAATAACTAATCTGTCATTAATGTCATACAACCGCTGAGGTTTCGTAATTTTTGAAAAAACAAGTGTTGAAAAATACTTGAACAAGTATTTGAAAATATAAATTAATATAAATCAATCTATGAAAATTTCGCGTTGCGGAATGGAAGATCGTCTTATAACAGTAAATAAACGTGCTGCTTCGCTGCGTAATACCTACCACAAATTCTATTAAGCTATTCGTTTTTATTATTTATTCTCTTCTAATTATGTTGGCAACAGTTTTCTTTCGTTTCCTTCTTCTTGTTCCGATCGCTCGCCGTGCCGTTTAATTTTGTGTACAGTTTTGTGTTATTACTCGAAATTTTATTGTCAGTAAACAGAGTTCAAGACCGTTGCAAAGCATTTCATTCACTTAGTCACAAGCACACAAGACCAGCCCGGAATAATTAATTCAATATTAAATTTGCTCATTCGAAAATAAAACAATAAAGCTATACAAAAACAATAAAACTTAAACTCGACACTCAGATGAAGAGCGGCTTTAGTCCGTGCTTACGTATCTGGGGATACTGAATAAAACAAGATTTATTTTTAAAAAGCTACCGGTGACGAATTCACACATATTTTTTCAGCGTTTTTTCGAAGACAATAACCCAGATAAGATAAGATATTTTTTATTGCCATAAAATGGTGTAATATACATTGGTCTTCTCGTAAAACCTGACGGTCTTCAACAACCGTTAGTTCTTCCGCCTCGTAAATAAAATTGTGAATTAAGTAAAGGATTTCGGCACAAATAAGCTGAGCTCGGAGAGATAATTTTCTTATCTTAGGTCGGCTGCTAGGTCTCTTCTGTTTGTAAGTAATGATATTGAAATGTTCACAAATGACGCAACCCTATCACAACAACGATACGAAAATGTACCTACAAATTTGTGATAATAATGTAAAATATTGAAGCCCCTCCCCCTGCTTTTAATTTCATTTATAATGGAGTCAATATAGATTCCCTATGAATTTAGTCAAAACATATTTTTTTTATGAATAATAATGTCACTCAATATGTATGTAAAGAAGAGGGGAAATAAATAAGCTTGGCGCGACATAACAATATAATATTAAATATCTCTATGAGGAGCACGATGGCGCAGTGGTTAACGCGCCAGGTCTGCGAGTGCTGAGGTTAAGCAACTTTCGCAAAGGCCGGTCATCGGATGGGTGACCAAAAAATTATCATCTCGAGCTTCTCAGTGCTCGGAAGGCACGTTAAGCCGTTGGTCCCTATCCATCCATGGGGATGGCTCGTGCCCCAGCAGTGGGCACATAAAGTGAGCTGATGATGATAAAATATCAAAGTTAAATAACCAAAAGTCTAATTGTAAAATTTACCGTTTCAAAAGCGGAACGTACTTTTTATAACCATTTTCTTAAATTTACATCCAAAATAATAGTCCGGCGATTTAAAATGGGAGGCGGGCCGTGTACCTGATTGCCACCTCAGAGGTAAAAAGAATGATGGAAAAGGAAAAATGTTCTCTACAAATTGATAATAACCGATAAGTTCGAGACGGATTTGCGCATTCAAGGTTCTGTATGTTTTTTGGATGGAATGATATATAGTAAGGAGTAAGTAGGTAAGTAAGTACTTTAATAAGTATAGAAAAAGGTAAATACGTATCTACTACAGATATTTGGTCTGTAGTATATGTAGTCTATGCAGGTCTTATTGCAAAACATTGGTTTTGTAAAACATTGTAAAACTATGATTGTTTTATTTGTAAAGACAACAACGTCAGAAGGTTTCTAGAGGGAATGGCAGCACCCAAGCGTGCTCCCGCACTCTACTAGATTCTCCGAGTAGTTTGGATAGGATTGGGATGGCCTTTACAGGGTTACTATAGTGGTGTACGTTATAAGCAGATGTGTGTCTAAATCAGAGTTTATATTATACCCTAACTATCCTAACTAATAGTAACGTAACATAATATGCGAAATTGAGTTTATTTGTTTGTTATTTGTTACGCTTTCACGCGTATACTATTCAACCGATCATCATGAAATTTTGTACATATATTTCCAAGAGTATCAATATCAATCAAAGACTTATTATTAAAAAAGCGGCTAAGTGCGAGTCGGACTCACCCATGAAGGGTTCCGTAGTTCCGTAATTGCGGTTTACGATTTATGACGTATTAAAAAAAACTACTTACTAGATCTCGTTCAAACCAATTTTTGGTGGAAGTTTGCATGGTAATGTATATCATATATTTTTTTTAGTTTTATCATTTTCTTATTTTAGAAGTTACAGGGGGGGGACACATTTTACCACTTTGGAAGTGTCTCTCGCGCACACTATTCAGTTTAGAAAAAAATCATATCCATAGATACCCCACACGTATGTATGGGTATGATGAAAAAAAAATTTTGAGTTTCAGTTCTAAGTATGGGGAATCCCCAAAATTTATATGTTTCTTTCTATTTTTGTGTGAAAATCTTAATACGGTTTACAGAATACATCGGACAGACAGACAGACATGACGAATCCATAAGGGTTCCGTTTTTTGCCATTTGCTACGGAACCCTAAAAAGTGAGTTTGTTTGTGTGATAGGTATCACTGATACGCTTTCACGAGTAAACTACTCGTATTAATAACGGTTTGTTTGTTTTGTTATCATGGAAACTGTCAAAGCGGTACAAAGTCCGCCGGGTCAGCTAGTAATAAATAATGCAATTAGAGCCACAACAGAACAACTTCAACACCGATCACTATTGATATAATTTACGAGTATATTGTGGTGTGTTGCTCCTTTTATGTATATGAAAAATGCGTACAATATACTTATGTATATAAATGATTTTAACCATGTCTCTATCTATTAAGATTTTGACTTAGTACACAACTAATGCATTATGTTATTTATATAACGTAAGCTTTATCCGAAGATGGGAAGGTCAGCTCTTAATCTTATTGTACTTTGTTGTATAATATAATTTCTTTGTTTATGTGTAGGTAAAGCATACTAGGTATAAAGCTCCTGCGCCTGAAAAAAAAATAGTATTGCAATGATTGCCATAATAATAAAAAAAAAACATGAATGCCATGACAGAAAAAGCAAAAAAAGAACTATAAAAGGCAAAAAACAAGATGTCATGTATTTATTTATAAAACTGAAATTTTCATGGCAGTGGGGGGGGGGACACATCTTATAAATAAGAAAGTGTTCCGCAAAGCGGTCACCCGAATGCGATGAAAATTTCAATTTAATAAATATACATGACATCTTGTTTTTTGCCTTTTATAGTTCTATTTATTCCCTTTTTTGTCATGGCAGTAGTCGTGTTTTTAATTTTTTTGATTAGGTATCTATTTTTATTTTGTACCTTTTAGTGATAAGTTTAATTTTAATAAAATATGTCATGCTAGGTAATTTAATTTGTAAGCATTTTATACAAGATGAAACAACAGTTAACCTCTACAGATATCATGCTAAACATCACGTTTTCATCATAATTTTCATCATACAAAATTTCATCCCATATTTTACCCACATAGGGGTTGAATTTCCAAAATTTTACTAGCCTATGTTAGTCGGAACGATGCAAGGATTGTAACGATACCTCAATATATAAATCGGTTCAGGCGTTTAGAAGTTATGGTGAAATAAAGAAACATCACATACATACATATGTACATGAACCCTGAAAACATTACTCCTTTTTTTGGTAGTCGTGTAAAAAGTGTTAATAAAAAAAACGACGGGTTGCACACTGGGAGTGCCGGCAGAAGTGAAAACTTGAATATTAACGTTGTGCATTTTTGATATTTTGGAATGGTTAGGGAATAATTTTGCACGAATTGCTTTAATTATCAGTATAAAAGTACTCTCATTTATGTGGTAGAATACAATATTTATTTATTGGGCTATCGTACACAAACATGACAATTTATATTACATTAAAAAGTTATATTAAGTTATATTAAAAAAATATATTACGCCGCGCCAGCTGTCTACTCTCCATCCGTCTTACGAATTTTCGATCAGAACACGTGACCTGACGCGAGTTTAACATTTTTTACCCATTCCAAAAAAAGTGCACAACGCCGCTAAAGAAGTTTTCACTTCAAAAATTCCATATGTAAAATTCGAATCTACAACATCTGGCATTACGGGCCAGGTGCCAGTTTATACACATGCTGAAGACAAGTCATAACTAAAAATTTTAAAAATTGTTAAACATAATTGTATTTTTTTAAATAAGTATATATTTTGATCCCAAACCAAAGTAATTGGACATAACAGTACTACATAAGGGTCAAAAAACGCCTCTTCGCAGTGCAACCACCCAATATTAAAGCTCTATTCACGTATTGACCTGGGTCAACAGTGGGTCACTGTTGACCCAGGTCAATAATTGCTTCTCAGGACGTCTATAAGGAACACGCCCGAACATCCTCGGGCATGTTCCCTCTGGAAGGCCATACCACTGCCACTATGTAGGTATGTCTCATTATCAAAGTAATCATCATCAAGTAAAAGTTTAGAGTACGACTTCTGCGTGCTCAGCTTTTGACAATACGAGGTAACAAGCAAAAAAATTGGTTTTCGAACATTGCTTGGTACTCGTAGCATGATTGATTCGTTTTATTAAATCCTTATTTAACACATTTGAAAAGTAACCTAATAAAAAAAAAGTCTCATACCGTATAATAGCAGGATCTTGAATCTTAATTAGGCAAAGAAATAGTTGTCGGTTCTACATAGAGTTTCTTTCTTCTTAACGCTCATAAAAAGCGTTAAGAGCACTGAAAAGAATTATATATTGTATGAAGATTGCGTGATAGAAACTGAAAACTAAATTCATGAATTGATACTTTCCTTTTTCCTTTATTCGTAAGAAATCGAATCTACAATGACAAATAAAACGATTGATTATCTAATTAGCTAAGTATGTCATTAACATATGCGTTGCCAACGTTGGACAGGAAATACAAACACGAGCGAAATATTTAAATGTACAAACATTTTTATTTACAGCATCGTACGTGGGTTGGATGGAAGCATGTCTAAAAAGATTTTGATTGTGGTACCTAGATGCCTAAGATTTTCAACCGTATCAGCCGTAACAGATACAATTTGGAACAGGAATACACAGTGTGCCATTAAACTCATAAAAACGCATGTATCAACAGTCGCCGACTGTAAAAACATGAATCAACAAAAAGTTACAGAAGCGACATACACAACACAGTGTGGTGGGTAAAATAGCGCGAGCGTATACACTTACAAATAAATCATAATGTAAATATAAGAAACACCAGATCCTTACTAGTAATGTGACATTGAAAAATCAAGTTCTTGTGAACACATAAATGTTAGTTCGATCGAATATCGATTAACATGTTAAATACGCACCTGATTCCGTATCGTGTCATGCATGACGCTTGGTGTCGATGTGTTGCGTTAAAATTCGAGAATCCTCCCAAACTACCTAGTGGCACAGGCGAGATACAAAATACAACTGGCTCGCGGTGATGCTCCGTATGAGTGGCACGCTCATGGAATGAAGTCTGGACCGCCAATTATCGAACGTGCCGCTACTTCTTTGCTGTGCTCGTAAATGATGAGTCCATTGCTCGTGTCATTCTACTCTTTGTGTGCACGTGGGCAGTCAGCCACCGATGTAACGTTTGCGTCAGAGGACCGTCAGAGACATCGCTGTGTGCGCCCGCGCTTCGATGACGCATCTCGGGGCGGGGGCGCGTTTGACAACATCTGCGAGCGATTGACGTTACAGACGCGCACTGTGCAAGCTAAACTCGACTCTAATCCTTGCGTGATATGATTAGACAATAATTATATAAATTTGGATCTTACTAATCGACGGAAAATGCTAACTGGTTGCTTTAGTGTACGAAATTATTGCACAAAATTATAAAAAGCCAGGATGATTGATCAAAACGTGTTGAAATAGCTGTTTCATTAATATACTCGCAGGGAATAAATTAAGTAGTAATACCTTAATTGCGACTCCAGAAAGTTAATGGATTATTCATGTTACAAAGCACCTTATAATCAAATCCCGATTGATGTTTTAATTTTTTGCCCTTTGAAAAATTTAAGGAAACACTTTTGAAAATATTACATATTACAATGTAAATTATTATATATCAATAATAAAAATGCATTGAATCGACATTCCTCCAATACATAGAGCCCAATTACGCTTATACAATCAATATAGAAATAATCTTATGAAATAATCTTAGACGTCTATGCATAATTTGTAATACCGCATAGCGGGCTCTTGAAGTTAATACTTGTAAACTTTTAATATTGTATGATTTGGTAACGATAAACTTTATTTTTAAAATTATCGTTACTTCTTTAAAAGCTCTGCAGCTACTTGCGCCCATTCTTCTTCACAAACCACAGCTAATAGATGGAAGATTTAAAAGTACTTTTTTTAACTTTTGACTATAGGTATGTATTCTAGAGCGTATATCTGTATATAATGAAATATAAAATGTCGTCATCATCATCAGTTTATAGAAACGTCCCACAGCTGGGCTCAGGCAGGTCTTCAGGTGTTCAGCTTAAGCTTTAACGCTGGCCCAGTGGAAGTTAGTGGAATATAACAACTGCCATCTTACGATAAGAACCTACCGGTTCTTTGGTCCCCCAAAGGCATAACGTTGTTTCACGCATATGCACGGAGGCTCGATGTTTTTTAATTTGGTCACATATCCGATAACTCGTCATTACTAGCAAGATCGGAATCCGAATGCGCAAGACGCTACAAGATCGAACTCCTCTAAATATGTACGTTGCTGTACAAAAATGAATAGGCGCCATTAAAGCAGCTTCAAACATGTGCATTTTAAATTCGTTTACATGTCCTATCCTATATAATTATTAAGTAATAATAATAAGAGACAGTAAAACTGAAAGTAGAAGCGTACTTAATCAGAAAATTCAACTGATTACTAACTGCGCTTTTAACTTTAACTGTCGGAACAAGATTATTATATAAACTTATTGTTAGATAAGATCGTGATAGGTAGCTAGGCGGACTTAAAACATGGTTCTACCAACCAAAATGAGTACAATATGTAAGCCCCGCTAGAAATCTTCCCCGGGACACCCCGGGATCACAGAAGCAGTACAAATTGTGTAGTTAAATAAATTTTGTACCAATAAAGTGAACCGTAAAAAATAGGAACGCATGCGGTAAAACCTTTTACTAGATTTATGAGAGCGTTTCATCTTACCCATCAAACGTGTCCTTTCAGAAAGATAAGGCGACAGGAGACTGCCTCCATAAATTCACTTCGTTAGTATATTTCTGATTTTGTACCTCACATAGACATCGATTTTGTCAAGACTTTACAATCGTTTGTTATCGAGGATACAGCTAAAATCTTCTCTTATAAATTACATGTTATCAAGACTTTACAATCGATTGTTTTATGAGGATACAACTAAAAATTACTCTTGTAAATTGCATGTCTATATTGGACTGAAAAAATGGTCCGGCGTGAAACATCTACATTCATCTAGGCTAATCTAGAATTACTTTGCGGGAGCTTGTGCAACTAAACAACATTGCTATTGAAATAAAGCAGGCGAACGACTCGAGTGTAAAATATTTTTATGTTAATTTAAGATATATTAAAATTTAACAATAATTATAGTTTAACAATAATTTTAACATCTTTGCGCCTGCTTCATTAACAAAACTGTCAACATGCAATAAAGATAAAATTTGTTGTACAAGTCCGACATTTATATAATGTCGAACTTGCATTAATATAATCTCTTCTTTTACTTTATACAAACTGTAGCTTACTGAAACTCGATCGAAAAGTGAATAGAAGTCGCACTACAAGACATCCATGTGAGTTTCATTTGATATTCGATCACGTAAACGAAAACGAGAGTAGTACCTACTGTAGCGTTCGCTACATTTGACCTCTTTTTATTTCCGCATACTTAAAAAGTTTTTTTTTTTTCACTGACGTTTAGCGGATGAAGTTTAAAATAAATTGAGAGATGACTGATGGAGTCGTAGAGCTTTTTTCGCTTGGAGTTTTTTGGAATTGGATTGGGATTTTGAAGAATTGTTTTCTTTTTTTTATATTTATTCGCAAGGTCGAATTCCCTTTTACTTCTCCATCATCCTTACCATACCCTCGGCGGTGGGAGTATTTTGATTTCTCATTTACGAAACATACGAGTATATTCTGCGCTTGGAATACGTATGATGTGCGGTGAAGTGATGCTCATGTTCCACGGGCTGGAGCCAGCGTTCGCTATTCTCTTCATCTTGACGGTGTGTAAAAACCAAAAGTTTAACACGGTGATCCTAAGGCAAAAGCAAATGACAGCACCTGCGCCGATGACGTAATACGTAAAAAAAAATTTGAAAAAAAAAAAAAAAAAATTGAAAACGCGCAGAGAATAAAGTAGTTGGGAGTTGAGTGTAGCAAATTTATTCTAGTTATGGGTATGTTTGCAACAATGTGAAATTCACTCAAAGAATGCGTTTTGTCACAACTTTTATGCAATCTCCTAACATGAGGCAATATGCGCATTTTCAAAGAATTGCGCGGCCATGACTTAATAAAGAGTTGACGGGATGATTTCCGGTATAGAATGAAGCAATTTCCCGGCACTCCGCTTAACAAATTGTACATCAATGGGAAGTTCCATTACGCGCAAAAGAAAGAATAACATTTCAGTACCTTCCGTCGCTATGACACGTAATAGCTTTAACTGATAAATCACGATCATGTAAATAAATCAATAAATCATGATTCCCATCTCTGAAACTATGCAAACTTAGAA
Organism: Eudonia mercurella; assembly: GCA_963082485.1. NCBI lineage: Eukaryota > Metazoa > Arthropoda > Insecta > Lepidoptera > Crambidae > Eudonia > Eudonia mercurella. Next base: position 3,904,032 of record OY720022.1, read on the forward strand.
CGGATTTCTATTCCGGTATTAATTCCCTTATTATAAACTATTCAAGCCTTTTTTTAAAGTAAAACTAAGCAGATGGGAACTGGCCAAGCTATTTGAGACTTCAAGCGGAGTTAGGCCTTCCCACAAAAACCCTAGAGCGTTACGGCAGTGCAAGTGCGGTTAACTAACCTGTGTTGTTTTATTATCATTTGTTAGTTGATATCGACACGTTTAAAAGCTTAAGCAATACACAAGTACATTAAAATTAGAAAAATTTAAACCTGATAATAAGAAAAAATACCATTATATAGGTACATATATTGCAACCTTTAACGATAATTAACCTTCTTCGTCTACATACCTATAATTACATATTTTTATTTAACCCTTAAAACTTTACACCTTGTATTAAATCATTGCGTTTTTATCACAGACCCAATTTTAAGGTGTAATATGATAATTGTTCTTTAATGTTCCATCAAAATGTAACACGCTATTATTTATAAACAAGCGTGTGGACATCACTTTCATTAGCAATCTTCTCTTGTCGCTTCAATTTCGTCTTCTCTAAAAGTCTCTTTCTTTGTGTAGTAGTTTCTTTTTTGTTCATGTTGTTCCCACGAGTATAGGACAAAAACGGTCCATCACCCCAGAGGTCCATTGTAGGGGGATAAGGGCTTCAGTATAACAGGGTTCGCCCTGGTACCTTGAGGCGCAACGTTAGCGATATGACATGTTTAAACACCCTCATACAACTCAACCCTCGGCACGTGCTCACCTTGGCATTGGGTCCTTCATCTAATCAAAAACAGAATCCACATTCATAACAAACGGAATGAACGAACGAACGAACGAACGAACGAACTCATTTTCCCGAGTTCCTATGGCCATCTTCCAGCTCCATCATCAGACCCTGGTTACCATCTAGCACCAAAGTACTCGTCAAGACGAATCATACGAGTTCAAACTCGATGGGGTTGTGTCGTTTAATTACCGAGTTCCTATGGCCATATTCCAGCTCCATCATCAGACCCTGGTTGCCATCTAGCACCAAAGTATTCGTCAAGACGGATCAAACGAGTCCAAACTCGATGGGGTTGTGTCGTTAACTACCGACTTCCTATGGCCACCTTCCGGTTCCATCATCAGTCAGCGCCATGTCATAATAATTTTGCATTGTCATCTGATTTACGCTCGAGGGGAGCTCGATGGCGCAGTGGGCAACGCGCCCATAACGGAGCTAATAATGCGCTAATAACGGAGCTATGGCCAAAAATACGTCTCAGGTGATTTTCATCTGATAACCATTTTCAATGGTAAAAATAGTTTGATGTTCAGTCATCATAAGTCATTCAGTCAGTCACTTTTGAGAACAACGGCTCTTGTTTCTATCAAACCTAGCTACGAATCGTCTCGCAAGATGGAATACCGTTACTTTGTTATCAGTTATCAGTTTGACAGTTAGGTACTTAGGTCACAGTAAGACAAAGGCTTCAAAGGTGACAGTATTCATTTACTTTGTGATAAGGGTACGCCGCGCCGTCCGTAAGTGACAAGTGTCATATCACCATCATCATCATCATCAGCTCATTTATGTCCCCACTGCTGGGGCACGAGCCTTCCCTATGGATGGATAGGGAGAACGGGCCATGAACCACCACGCGGGCCCAGTGCGGATTGGTGGTTGTTAACGACTACTAATGCAGCCGGGACCAACGGCTTAACGTGCCTTCCGAAGCACGGAGGAGCTCGGGATGATAAATTTTTGGTCACCCATTGACCGGCCTTTGCGAAAGTTGCTTAACCTCAGCACTCGCAGACCGGGCGCGTTAACCACTGCGCCATCGAGCTCCTCATGTGTCAGTGTCATATATTTTATTTTAAATGTCTTTATCCATATTTATTTGATGCCGGGCGGCCTTACTCATTTTGTATGGTGATTAACTTGTTAATTTAAAAAATAATAAGTCCGCGTAGGTATGTGTGATACCGCCAGCAACAATGTCTGCCCCTATATCAAGGAGCTGATGTACGAGTATGGCCTTAACGGCCTGTCTAAAAAAGCGGCTTGTGATTTCGACGGCATTGTGTAAACGATGTGTTACAAATGAGAGAGAGAGAGAGAGAGAGAGAAAAATCAAAACGCAGTAATAAAAAAAAAATTAAAACTCGCACCCTGTATATAGGTTACAGGTGCTTGAACGTATTAGTATACACAAAGTAACGCTAAATGAACTGAAAACTGAAAGTAAATAAAAACTTAATACATTAATTACCTAAATAAAACACGCTGTATATAGCCCACAGGTGGGCAACGTTTGTGTATATAGAAAGCGCAAGCAAGATGTGCCGATAAGTGGAAAAGATCTTACACGAAAAAATAATAATAAAAGGCTGGAGGAAACGTCTTTTTATAGATAAGCTCGCCTTTTTATACGTCTTTGCCACTTTTACTTAATTTAGTAAGTTTTCTTTTTGTGTATGAACAAATCGCACGCCTTAAGTTAGCCGATAAACGAAAAGGAAAAAAGAAACAAACAAATAAAAGTAATTGAGCTGATATGCAGTAGGTATTAACCTATTATAAATTGGTAAAAAAAATAAATAGATGTTGTAAAAACTTAAAACCTAAAAAACAAATGCAACCGACAATGGCGAACTTATGTCAAATACGTATCCTTATAATGTAGGCGCAATTTTTATATAATAAAACAAATTGAAGAACCAAAGTCTGTTACTACTAGTATCAAATTATTGTTCACTCATACGTGAACGTGAGTTACTGATATTCCACACTACCTATATACGACTATTTGACTTTTCTATGCACACTGGTATGGTTATGCACTCGCAAGCCAGTAAGCAGATTATGTACCTTAATTGTTTCACAAACGACGTCGTGTTTTACCATCAGCTTTTCAGCTGATGGTAAAACACGACGTCACGGACGGGTCGATCGTTGAGAACTCTGAGATCGGAAAAAACGCTGCACGTGAATGATGCAGCGGAGTGAAGTTCGCGCGCGGTTCGTAAGCACACACTAGCGCCGCCGTCGGCTTGTCCGGCGCAACTTTTATTAGGGTGAGTGCACCATCGCGTTTCTGGCGCGAACAATATTTTTTCTTTTTTAAATATCTTACGGGTAAGCAGTTGGCCTTTATTTCACCTGATGATAAGGTCGAAGATGGAAGCGCACTCCACCCGGCATCTACAACTACTGAGGCACTGCCTATCTTGCCTCTACGCTTGTCTCTAGCTGCCGGACAACAAAAATGATAATAAACATTGATGTTATGGCAAAATATCTAGATAAGATGGTGGTAGCTAGCCGGGCGGACAAACAAACCTTACCACCAACCAAACCGGGTACACAAACATGTACCTCCCGCTGGGAATCGAACCCGGGACCTCTGGGTCTAAGCCGGTGGTCTTAACCACTAGACCACAGGGACGGTTAAACATTACACAGTTGCTAAAAAGTGTCTCTATTGACTAACCAATCACCTACCCAATAATTCGTGCCAATAAAGCTAATGATGATGAACGTAATTACGCAGGCTCTCGAGTTGAGTTCTGTTAATGTATCGAGTGACGAGTAATCACTGAAGTTTAATTAAGTAACAATTAAGCATCTGATATCAAGTGGCGGGCAATTACAGAAATGTACAGTAAGCCGTATGTAACTACTGAATATTTTTCTCCGGATGGAAGGCGACTACAATGGACCGCTCGGCGTCCCATAAAGCGGCGCTATTATGGAGGCTCATAAAGAAGCAACAAGCATTCTGAATTCTGATCCGTCACGGATACTACGTATGTACGTAACTATAATGTTTTGTTGCGATTGACAGTCTGGTTTAACGAGTTACTTTACATCATCTGTCTTGAAACTGAAACTAATATGAAAGGATTCAAAAGACCTTTTGGAAATCCAAACATGGTAACCAATTTTTGTCAGAGCTCAGTAGTCGTCCTAGAGTTCGTGGTTTTAGTTCGTAAGTGTAATCATTTCTATATTTTATTGTAGCATTAAAATATTCCAATTAGAGTGACCATTGATAATAGGGCATAACTTACAGGCATTATTCTAATGTCTAAAATCGATAAGTAAATTGTGAAAGGAAACTATTGGACGAACCTCAGTGGAGTTACCCAGGTGAGGGGAGGCTAAAGCTTGTGCTAGTAATAAAGTACGTTACGTGGCTTTGGGGATTAAACGACGACTTTTCGGAGTTTACATCCTCTGTGGTTAGACCTTAGTTTTAAACCAACATTTCGTAGCATTTTTCTTACCGTAAACCGTATAAAACAGCCATGATAACAGCACAGCGACAGTGCTTTCCCGCAGAGAAACAAAATATTTAAAAAAACTCCTTGTACGGCTAGCAACTGCTTTTTAATTTATATTAAAACTCTATGCCAAAAAGCTGTGGTCGTATTTAAATTTCGAATGTGTTAACAACCTCGTCGGTTATCATACCAGAGGCCAGTAGGAAGGAGCATTGAGTGGTTGTAATTACGCAGCCGCGCGGGGCTGCGGGGCGCGTTGGGCGCGGAGAGCCAGGCAGCCCGGAGCGCTCCCGCACTTTGTCATTACGTATGGCGCGCGCCCCGAGAGCGGCCGCCCGCCCAAGCCTTCTCCGCCCGCCGCACTTAAAACTTCACTCAACACGTACGGTGAATAAAGAGCCGCTGCTGTCGCTGACGGCACGCGCCTAATTTTCCCCCGCGAAGTATAGAAATCAAAAGACTCTCTACAGGTTGTCGAATAATTTATTGGGCCTTCGGGCCATTTGCTCGCGTCGAATTGAACTTTAACATTGCTCAAAATGTCGCTCATTGTGAAACTCAACCGGTTCAAGGTGCTGAAATGTAAGAACGAGAAGTACGCCCGCTTAGAGTTCCGAGGTGAGTCCTAGTGGTAACGATTAGTTCTAAGTTTTGTAGGTTTTTTTGCTGACTGCGAAATATTTTTTTTGCTCAGACACGGCGAAAGTTTTACTTTTTAGGTTTTTACTTGTATACCTGCTTTTGTGTGTTGAATAATGGAGTGAGATTGCTTTGTTTAGAGAACAAACGGGTGCGTTTCATAATATTTTTGTAATATCTTTAGAATAATACAAAGAATGTTGCCGTTATGACGTGGAATATTAAACGTTTAAAACTATAGTTTTTGTTTAGCATAGGCGAGAATTTATATTGTGTCACGAATGTAAGTATTTTTATAAAGAAAACACTGCATTTTGAGAATTACTAATGAATAGTGATTCGTATTACTTAATATGTATAAATGAATAAAATGTTAATAATAATTATTTAAGATTCATAGACAAAACAAAATTTGTAAAATTGGTCTGATAATTTTTATGATGTGGAATTTACGAATTGAAAAATTATTTCCGGTTTTTTCTCTTAAATCTCTTAAATCTAAAAATATATTAAATTCTCTGCCTTTTTTTGAAAAAAGAGGAGTCAAAAATTTTTTTTTTTTGTGGTTTTTAAAAATAAATAAAGACTAAAACATACGCGGAAAAATGCTAGCATGGTAAGACAAAGCGGCCGGGTGGAAAGAAAGTTGATATTTAAGGTATTGAAAAATCAAATCTTACGCTATTTAAACATTCTTTAAAAAAAAACACAAACGTTGAAAAAAATTTCACGAGTAGGATTTGAACCTGCACCCTTTTGACATACCGGGTCAGGTGCTCTTCCAATTGAATTATCGTGGTTCTAACCAGTCCGCCGAAATTATTCAACAATTTTTACTTGGAAAGCCATAGGCGCCTATTCAATGTCAAAAACTACCGTCACTAACATCCGATCATAATATTTTTACAAATATTAAAGATCAGCTTAGAAGTAAGCAAGCTATTTATAACATTGAATGGGCATTGAATGGACATTGAATGGGCGCCTTTGGCTTTCAAAGTAAAAAGTGTTGAATAATTTCGGCGGGCTGGTTAGAACCACGATAGCTCAATTGGAAGAGCACCTTACCCGGTTTGTCAGAAGGGTGCAGGTTCAAATCCTGCTCGTGGAAATTTTTTCAACATTTGTGTTTTTGTAATTTGTTCGCAACAAAATTTGCGTTAAAAATTATTTGAACATTTTATTTTATTTTTTTTTTAAATTACGACAGCTCTTTTTTATAGCAAATTGTTTATCTGCGTTAGATGCGAAATAAGCCAATTTTTTTGGCTTCTTTCGCATCTATTTTTTTCACGCATTTGCAAAATTTCATGTTTCTAGACTCAACATAAAACAACTTCTAAGCTCCTTAAACTTTATCCTCAATTTTACCACTTCTTAAGGCAGTCGTTCACGTAGAAGCGTAGCGTATGTTCACATTTTTCGTTTATTTCTAGTGCGAAGCCTAACAGCCTATTACCCTCTATCTAGCATCTTTCTCTTGCAAAAGTAACAAAACGATAATTTCACCATGAAAATTGGGATAATTTATACACGCGTTTGTTTTACATATTATATTGGCGTGTCGTTTCGAACCTTTGAAATTCTGTGGTAAGCTAGGAAGTTTGAGATGTTCAATGTCGTTGTTTGAAATTCGTTACAAGTATTTGGGGTTGGTTACTTAGATATTTTATGTATGCGTATAGTCATGCTATGGTCCCTTGAGGGCAACCCGCACTCAGCTACATGTCAACAGTTAGGAATTGTTAACATTTGAGGTTGCCTGTCAATCGGTTAAGTATATAAAAAATAAGTCTCGATTCACTCATCTCATCACTCACTGAAAACATCAGCAACAAATATTAACATTAACATCAATCATGAAAATGTTAACTATCGAGCCGGATTAAGGTTTAACCTAGGTCATTTAAACCTTTGTCCGGCTCGAAGGACCATGTTAAACCTTTATAACTAAGGTTTGTTTGGAGATTAGGTTTCTTCAATAAAAACCAGGATAGTTGTAATTCACACCTGTTTTTTTCCTAATGAACATTATTGCTAATAACACATACAATCGTGGTCAACTAATTATGGACACTCTCCAGATGAATCAAATTATGCATTCTATTTTTTATTTTTAATGAATATAAAGAAAATTTGTTATTTAATTCGTCTAAATAATGTTAGTTATTTTTGCGTCCGTTTTTTAAAGCAATAATATCGCCTTGAACAAGAAAATTCTTTGAATTATCAGTAGTAGTAGAATATACGTACTACATGTTTTCGCGATAAGGACTGGTCATTTAATTAGGGACACTGAGAATTCGTATTCTATTTTCAAAATTTATAAATAATAATTGACTTTCTTCAATCTCATAGTTCGGCATAGTTTTGGCGGCAATCTAGTTGTATTATACTGTGAGCTTAGAATAATAACGCCTAGAAGCCGAGTACGCGCACGGCGATTGAGGCAAGTTTAACCAAGCCATATGTGGCTTGGTTGGCCGAACGGCTCGCTAGTATCCAAGGTCACGTCGTGTCGTAAGCAGCTCCGCAATTTTTGTTTATAATGACGATTTGTGCCATCAAAGGATGCTTTCACAAGTCAGAATCTAACAAAAAGGATGCTAAGATTACATTTCACCTGTAAGAACAGCTAATCAATGTCTATTATTTCGTAAAACACGATTTTAATTTTCGTAAATTTGTAATATGTCATTCCATGTATGTTTTGCTAGATGTAGGAAAACTTTTACCCCATTTTGTGTTCCGAGTTATTTTTATTTAGAGTTGTTTTTATCCAAGTCTAGAGTTCAAGAAAGACAATTTATCACGATTGCTGTTATCAAAGCGCCAGTTATTTAGAAAATAGTTACAGCTACAAGGATTTTAAACTGACATGCTGAAAAAATGTTATAACAGTAATTTTTTCTGATAAGACTGATTTTTGTGCAATAAAGTAAATGAATAAATATTGGCATTCTTATTTATCACCAAACATTATTACATTTACATAACATTACATGTACATGTTTTCGTGTCATATGTAAGTATCTTTAAATAAGTAGCTAATGATATGAAAATTGTGGTAGTCGTAGCTTCACCGCCATCTAACTAAAGGCTCGAAATAATATTCAATGCATAATGAAATAAAATTATGCTTCCAAATAGTTTAAGAGAGAAGTGGCGGTCCATTGTCTTTGCCTACCCCTCCTGAGGGATTGAGGCGTGAGCTATTTATGTATGTATGTACCTTACAATTTTTACTTTTTTAAATAATAATCACAAACTTAAATGAAAACATCTTAATGTATATAACAGTTAATATTATTAATGTATGCCGTTAATATAATAAAATAATAATATGTAATAATTATATAAGACAATTTTCTCTTTGTGACTATTGACTTTGTGGCTATTTTCACATAAAAAAATTGAAGTAATTAAAAAAATCATATGTAACAACAATACAATTTTTAAACTATGAAACAAGATGAGAGTTTAGTAAATTACCCATTTACCCCGATTTGGGGAAATTACCATTTTACTTGCAACATTTATTAGTACGGTTGTGTGTGTAATGACAAGCTGCTGACGCACACGACGGAGTATTTTGTGCCTCAATATTTTGACGAACTTTGTTTGACACTATCGTTCTAGGCGTTATTATTCTAAGACTGTGAGGTAGAAAATATTTTTAACAAATAAAGATGGGCAGAAATAAGAGATGTGATGCAACATAACGAAAACTGATTATTAATTTTTTTGAACGTGGGTGGTCGTACCGACAGATAGCTTATTATTTTAAATGTTCGAAAACAATGGTGACCAATGCTGTGCAATATTTCAAACGCAATTACACTACTTCAAATGGGCCCAGAAACAAAGGTCACGAAAAACAACTGCCCAAGAAGACAGAAAGATGACGAGGCTAGCCAAGAAAGAGCCGTTTTTAGGTATTAATTAAACATCAAGTTTTTGGAGCGGAACCAACAGTTGGGGTATCTGCGAGGACCGTTCGGCGACATCTGGTAGAAGCTGGGTTGTTCGGAAGAGTGGCTGTACCATTGTTAAAGAAACAACACCGAGATGCACGTTTGGCGTTTGCACGTAAATGTGGACATTGGACCAACATGTGTTGTTCTCTGACGAGACGAAGGTTAATTTAATTTCTTCAGATGGAAGACAATACGTACGGCGTCCTGCAAAAGCAGAAATGAACCCGAGATTTACAATAGACAAGGTGAAACAAGGCGTGGGCAATATAAAAATTTGGGGCTCATTTTCTGGACGAGGAGTAGGACCTGTGAAAAAAGTTCAAGGCAATTTAGACCAATACCAATACAAGGAAATATTAGAGGAAACTATGCTGCCCTATGCTGAAGAACATCTTCCTATTATATGGACGTTTTAGCATGATAATGACCCGAAAAATACCGCTCACTCGGTTAAGTCGTTTCTCGTCGGTCAGTCGGTTACAGTGTTAGATTGGTCAGCAAATAGCCCGGATCTTAATTCGATCGAGCACCTTTGGCACGAAATCAAGAAAACAGTTGCAACTTATCGTACCACAACTTTGGATGAACTTTATGAAGCTTTTTATGAGGCTTGGGCCAACATTCCGGTGGAAACATGTCAGAAATTGATACCATCTATGATATCCACGTCGTTGTCAAGCTGTCATTGAAAACAAAGGTTTTGCTACTGGATATTGATTTTCCTAGCGATAGAGCCGGAATGCTCTAATGAGCACGGTTAGGTTTACGTTATGTAAAAAATAGATGCTTCAAAAACACAATGTTGAAAAAATTTCCACGAGCAGGATTTGTTCGCAACAAAGTTTGCATTAAAAGTTATTTGAACATTTTAGATGCTTCAAGTTATTCATTTAATTATACGTTATTGTCCCTAATTAAATGTCCAACTACTAAATAACTTAGATTAAATACGTGTTTTTAGCTTTGACATCAAATACATTTTTTACTACTTTTTATGTTGTATTTACACCGATTTATAGGTAATAGTAATAGAAGTCCATGATTTTACTATTAGGATTTGATAAATCAATAGGGTTTTATATAAAAAAATCCTAAATCGGGTTATATCTGTTCTCAATCTTAGTGTCCCTAATTTGTTGACCACGACTGTATATGTACCGATTTAAAAAACTTGTCACCGCGATGTACAATTTGTCGTAATAAACATATTGACATCTCGTTATACAATTTGGAACTGACTGAAAAAATGTCAATAATGACATGTTGTATTTACTTCTGAAACTGACAATAAAGCATAAACATATGGTCCTTCGGGTTGTGAAGCGCTTTCGAGAATCTAGTAGGTACTATTATTGATCGGAAATAGAGAACTACATTGTGATAGAGGTTACTTTTATTGTAATTTCCACGGGATCTCGGAATACGGGTATTTACACGGATAAAATCGCGGGTGATCGTTAGTATACCTAGTATAAAAGAGGGCAATTTTATTAGAGCGAAAATCTGAAAAACATACGGCTATAAGGAATGCAGGAGCTCCATGATGCAGCGGCTTTCGCAACCGAGTTTAAATTAAAAAATTAAGCAATTTGCACAGCGCCCGGGTAGCCAGAAGGGTGACCAAACTCGAAACTAGAACTACTCCCTACTTATCTTTAACTGTGACTTACCTACAGATCCTTTTAGGGCTAGGAACTTTTGCCCAAACGTGCTTGCATAATTGGTCTGTACTCCTCAAATCACAAAATAACAAACTTCATTGAACATCTGTTGTTATTGCATAATAAACGAAAGCTACACAAACCCTCAATCTTGGTAATGCTAAAATAAACCTTATGCTTTCTCGATTACGCTCCATTTGTGATATGAGCACCTATGTACATTTTTTCATTAAGTAGGTCAAGTAGCTTTAGGACTAAGCTTGCGGACAGGCGGTGTAGTAAGAAAACGTGTAAGGACCCTCATGAAAAAAAATTGTCAGTTAACGTCTCAAAAAACATCTGTGAGTGCGACAAAGTCTATCCTGGGTGCCTAGTGTAAGTTTTGTTTAAAATCCGTATTCATTCGATTATGTTTACGATAACGAAAGGTGCAACAAAATTTTAACTCTTCTGGTATGTCGCCAGGAGGCGCTGCTTCATTGGGATTCCCTACATGAAATCGAAAGTTGCGACATCTAATGTCACGACAGCGAAAACGGTGCGTCGAATGGTTAAAAAACATCGGTTCGGTCGGTACCATCGGGTAAGCCACATCGAATGATCACAGTCATCATCATCATCATCAGCCTATACTAGTCCACTGCTGGACATAGGCCTCTCCAAGTGCACGCCACCGAGCACGATCCGCGGCTACTCTCATCCAGCTCTTGCCAGCCACCTTGCGAAGATCGTCGATCCACCTAGTCTGAGGGCGTCCTACACTACGTTTGCCGATGCGCGGTCTCCACTCGAGAACTCGTTTACCCCAACGGTTGTCGGTTCTGCGGCTAATATGACCGGCCCACTGCCACTTCAGCTTGCTGATCCGATGGGCTATGTCGATTACTTTCGTTCTCTGTCGGATCACCTCATTCCTAAGTCGATCCTTCAGAGAAACTCCGAGCATAGCCCTTTCCATAGCTCGCTGAGCGACTTTAAATTTGTGGACCAGCCCTACCGTGAGTGTCCACGTTTCGGCTCCGTATGTCATGACAATGATCACAGTATCGACAGGTAAAACCATCGAAGGGTCATCAAATCGACGGTAGACCACATCGAATGTCGCGACATCGATTGTCACGATATCGAATGATCAGTTAAACGGTAATAAATTCCGTTATCGCTGATTTTGTTCTACACCATCTTAGACCGATCTACTAAAACCGAACAATCCTTGTCTTTATCAGTTAAAGGTTATTTAATTTGAGTGAAATATCTTAGTTTCGTATCACACCATTACAAGCACAGAATACTAATACTACTTTGAATGAGGGTAGTTAGTAGTCTAATTTGACATTGCGTCCTATAAAACACGTAGGCGTAGAATGGAAATCATGCGATTGATATTATCTACTACTCGTACTAAAGGAAAAAAATTAACAATATATTTGCTTCATTTATCTAAATGCGTTTATTTCACAATATTTTAACGTACTTTTTCTAACTTTCAAATCCATATTTTTATTTCATTTTCAGAGTTAATTTTGTTATGATTAATCGATACGAAAACCTTTGGATGACATTCGTTGTGTTATCCATTCGATGCAGTAATTGTTCGATATCGAGACATTGTATGTCGCGACATTCGATGTGGCGTACCATCATCGGTTTGATGACCGTTCGACGCACCGTTTTCGCTGTCGTGACATTATAGTTTGTTCATTATAGCTTGATACCTGTGACAGAGGTCATCAAAATATTAAAATAACGTTATTGTTTATAATCCATCACTTAATGTACTACAATTACATACTTTGTGATTCTATTTTATTTGTTAGATTAGGATTATCTCAATAAACTCCCGCATAACGCACATTTATCATAATTTTAACACATACAATAAAATAAACGTACTCCTTTACAAGGTCATTTCAATACAAATAAATAACAGTGTTGGGATAGTACACCAAATGAAGTTCAATTGATATTCAATAACCAATCGATTAAATTTAACTTCATATTTTTCATCCTAGCTGTATTCATTAATTTGTTAGTTTTTATTTATTTTTCTTGAAAATATGACGTTTTACAGAACTTTGAAAAGTTTTGTAAAAACGTCATATTAACTAAAAATTAGAAAAGAAAAACAATTGGCTCATTAGATAGGAACTTTACTTCATTAAGATAATGATATTCAATTGATAACTTCAATTATCATTTGATGCAATTACTTCAGTATTGTCTTAACCCTAGAAATGCCAATTTGACATCTGTCACGGGTATCAAGCTATATTGAACAGACTATAGATGTCGCAACTTTTGATTTCACGTAGGGAACCCGCTTCAATGCCACGCTAATTTTCGTTTTCGTAAATGTAATTGATACGGATAGTAAAGAAAAGTCACACTAGGCACCCAGAACTTTGCCGCACTCACACAAAAGTTTGGACAATATATTCTATCTGACACTTAGCAGGAGGTACAGTTTATTTATTGAATTGCACTTGTTACATTCCGACACACTGCATTGTGACCGAAGTACACTAATAATCGTAGTTTACGTAAACTTAAGCGTAAACTTTAGAATTGTGACTTTTTATACTCTATCTGTTGAAGCCTGAACATTTTAGAGTTATGGAAGAGCAGGTTCCACGTAAGTTAAACATACCCCGCCCATGTGACACTGATTCTCATTAAAATGCTAAGCAGTTGTATACCAGGGCCTCTATTATAAAGGATAAACAGCACCGAGCCTCGTTACGTTCATAATAAGCTTTGTTACAAATACTATGCGAAATCGTACAACATCATATTAACACTAATTATAATAGCGAGTATAACGATCGATAGCGAGAGCTCGATGGCGCAGTGATTAACGCGACCGGTCTGCGATTGCTGATGAGGTTAAGCAACTTTCGCAAAGGCCGGTCATCGGATGGGGTGACCAAAAATTTATCATCTCGAGCTCCTCCGTGATTCGGAAGTCACGCAAAGTTAACAACCACCAATCCGCACTGGGCCCGCGTGGTGGTTTATGGCCCGTTCTCTCTATCCATCCATAGGAAAGGCTCGTGCCCCAGCATTGGGGACAAAATGAGCTGGTGATGATAATAGCGAGTTCAGGTACCATAAGCTCTTAAAGCAGTATTGTAGCAGTGTTAGTGCGTTTTTGAAAACGAGACGCATGTAGCGGCGCGGCGTATATAAATACGTTTAGTTTTCACAACTGCAACAAGATTATAGTAATAATACTTCTATACCTTTCGTATACCATAACAGCTACAGACAGAATAGAATTTTAATTATTTGGCGTCAAAGTTCCTTGACAAGGCATATCAAGGATAAAAGACCCCAGGGCAGTGTTGTGGTGGCTGTGATACTGCAGCGCGTCAGGGATACTCGTGGAAGCGAATGGATTTCCATCAGATAATTCTTTTTTTTTAAAGCAAACTGTCTAATAATTTGGCCACTAACCTGCCTGTTGGTGAGCGGAATGTGGCCTAAGCTGATACATTATTAGACAGGAAATGCCTATTCACTCTTGCTTTGAAGAGACGCAGGTCGTAGTGAACAGGGAACCCGTGACCAGGTAGCGTATTCCACTCTTTGGCGGTTCGCAAAAGAAAAGAGTTAGCAAACCGCTTGGTACGGATAGGTCGTATGTCTACAACGTATGGATGGTAGGCTAACATGCGTCTAGTACCCCGATGGCGGAAGGGGGCTGGGAGAACGAGAAGGGGGCTGGGTGTAGTTTACTCGCACACTCTCCAAAGTGTATTCTATAAAACACCGATAGACCAGCAACTCTGCGACGGTGACTGAGGCTCTGAAGTTCAGTTGTAGCCAATGTTGAGTCACCTATGAGCCTCCTGGCCCGGTTTTCAATCGAGTTCAAAGTTGCCAGCTGATACCTAGCAGAACCATCCCAAAGTACAGTACTCCATGCATGGACGAATCTGTGCTTTGTATAACATAAGCAGATGGTCCTGTGAGAAGTAACGCCTAGCCCTTGAGAGGACGCCTAGTTTTTTAGCAGCACTTTTTGCTATGGATGGACTCGATATACCGATGTAATTTTCCAAAATTCTACCCCTAAAGGGTTGAAAAAGGGGGCAAAGTTTGTATGCGACAATGTGATTCCTTGGTTCAATCTACTTCCAATTTTGCATAAACTTTTTTAACAGAATTGATGGAAGACGTGTTTCGTATTTTATTGAAATTCATCCCCTAACGGAGTTAAAAAGGGGTAGTAAGTTATTTTGGCGGTGATTTGCTTCGAAGTTGATATCAATACTACTTAGTGCTTTTGATTTAAATTACATTTTATTTTGACACATGTTTGAAAACTCAATCCGATTTTATTAAAAAAAGGTTGAATCAATATAGGTCTTAGATGTAGGTATATAAAAAAAGATTGATTTCGCTGATAAGCTCAAAAATTTTTAGGAGAGTGTTTGTTGTTATCTGTAAACGGCCTTCATAGCGTCATCGGACTTTTTTGGGGGCGGCGAGAAACTTAAAGAGTTCCTCAAGCCACACTGCTTGATCACGATCAAAACAACGTCAGAAACTTATTTTATTTACTTTTTTAAACTTAATGACTTTTTTAATTGATTTATTTAAGGCCAAAAGTTAATCATATTTTGCAAAGTTTACATTACGTACATTTGAATTCATGTTTTGTATCCAATTAAACAAGGCAGCCTCCTATACAAACGGGATACATAAGTAACCGTAATGTTATACACATTTTGTATCCAATTATACTATTTATCTAATGTATTCTGCGGAGTGTGGCAAAATGGGCAAAAGTTTTAGTCTGTGACAATAAATTACTACGGACTACGGTTTGCGTAGCGCCTTCGAACCGTGCCACACAATAATTGTAACTATAGTACTTACTTGTTGGTTTTTGTCACATGCGTAATGCCGTTCCCTCTAGAAAACCTCCGAAGGTGATTCGTTTCACACGGCTTGAGGAACCCTTTAAGTTTCTCGCCGCCCCCAAAAAAGCCCGGTGAATCTGAAAATGCCATCTGAGGCAATCAGCAAACTCACAAAAAAAAACAATAAGTCACTAACCTAAATGGACATTGAACGAACATTTGTCCGAAATAAAAGATACATCTTATCTTATCTTAGTGGGGCCTGTTGAGGTTTCCCTCTTGCAGTAACACTTCGCCCACCGGGATCTTTTTAACCGACTTTAAAAAAAAGGAGGAGGTTATCAATTCGGTTGTATGTTCTTTTTTTTTATGTTTGTTACCTCAGAACTCCGTCATTTATACACCGATTTGGAAAATTCTTTTTTCATTTGAAAGGATATACTTCCAGATTGGTCCCATTTTTATCAAAATCCAGTTCTGATGATGGAATCCTTAAGGAATTGAGGGAAATCCTCAAATATTGTAGGCATACCTAAAGCGATTTTGGTATTTTCAGCAATAAGTCAAGCATTTGCATTCAGAAACTACGCAATTATTTTTTACTTTTTAGTGCAATTTTTTCAGTCAATTTTTTTGGACTCGGATTTATTTTTTGTTAAAATTTTGTGCAAATAGTATATATTTTATCCAATTCTAATTGGAAGTTATCATTTACTCGTAGGTAACATCGATCAGCTGCTACACTAGATAAATTTTGAATCTACTAGAATTGAAATAAAAAACAGTAGATTAAGTACCTTCGTAATGGAAAATAGTGATTAATTTAACGTTGTTGTTCGGATTGTTCAGAAAAATATGATGTCACTTATAAAAGACTAGCTTTGCCCCACGGTTAGCGTGATGTAATATAGCCTATAGCCTTCCTAAATAAATGGATTATTCAACACAAAAATAATTTTTCAATTCGAACCTGTAGTTCCTGAGATTAGCGCGTTCAACCAAACAAACAAAGAAACATACTCTTCAGCTTTATAATATTAGTATAGATACCAAAATAACTGAGCACTATAGAAGATCACAAACAAAGAAAAAAGAAATAATTTAGGAATACCTACCAAAGAAATGGATGAAGTTTGTTTTTTTACTGTGGTAATGGTACCATCGCGAATATATTCATATAGAGGTAACATAATAATCAAGTAATAGAAACAAGCATTTTATGAAAAGCAACTTAATTACCTTTCATATTGTGAGCTCTTAAATAAACTTTCATTACATGCATGTGTACGTAAATGAGTCTCGTGTAACAATAACTTCAGAAATTTAACATTACACTTGAGACGAGGCTTGAACGTAATGATCTCACGTATCTCCATGGGGGTTGTTCATTCGAAAATCGACTCCGCACACCTGCCCTCACGTCTCAATTTCAATATTGTTTACTGAACTCGAGATCCTTAATTGTTTTCTCTTCAGAATTTTCCGCTTGTTACTTCTTTTGGCAACCCATCAGCTCGTATGTGACGCGATTTTTATATTGCCATGTCAATATTGACGACATTGCTATACAACTTGTCTGAGTGGTAGAGCCACGCTGCGTTGCAGCACGAAATGGGACTGGGATGGGATCGCCTGGCGTAATACCACACCCTCTCACAGAATATCGGCGTGAGACAATGGCACTCGCTGCTGTTGTGTTTCGTCCGGTGAGTAAAAGTACCGAAGGCCCATCTCTCACCCCTTCCCCCTCCCAATTCCTACTTCCTCTTCAAGATCCAACTCCTTCCTCAAGGCCGGCAACGCATCTGCGATTACTTTGGTTTTGCGGGTGGATGTCCATGGGCGGCGGTGATTTCTTTCCATCAAGTGACCCGCCTACTCGTTTGCCTTTTAATATAAAAAACAACATGAATATAAATATCTTCAAAAGGTGTACTGCGTTCATTTATGATATGTTTTTATAAAAAATCTCTTGTATTTTTATTTGTGTTTCATGAGTTTCAATACAAGCATGCTGATTGCAATTAGGTCAAGTCGGTGAGGAATGTCTTTGAGTTTAGATTAGCAGCTAAGTTTCGAAATATGTATGTCCTACTTACTTTGATTTCGGTTTAAAAATATATTTTTATTTGTCATCATAACAGAATACATAATGACAATTACGCCTAAGTTGAGAAATACTAAATTATATTTTTTTGTTTTTTTTTTAATATTTTTTATGCATAATTAAAAAAAAATTAAACTTCTGCAATCCTTCTCTATATAAACTATAAGTGTGAGAAATTTCATACTTCTCCGTCCGCGCAATTTTCGTAAAAAAGGGGTAGAAAGTTTTTGCTTCACGTATTAATATATAGATAAAAAGATACTCAAGGGTACAATTCATAACGAAAGTTAATCAATTTAATAAATATTATAAAAAAATACAAAACTCTTTTTAACTTTGCCATTTCGAATAATATAAGTTAGTAAATAGTTAGGGTTTTTATAAGATTACTGGTAGGTGTAATAAAAAAAATATAGCCAGAACCTATGTCATAGTTTACGATAATATATTACGAAAAAAAAACAGTTTTTCAATATGGCCTTTTTAGAATTACTAGATTTAGCATCAAAAAACCCGCTATGATCATTTCGTAGTAGATAGGGACCCCTTTCGGGGGCATTGAGCCAATGAAAGGCAGTGCCTTGACATAACAATTGTACGTAGGTAAGTATGTGAGTTCAGACCGACAAGGGTCGCACTGAAAGTCCAAGCATTTATTTTGGTCTAAACTCGTATAAATATCCTCAAATCAAATCTGCAGAGTCAAAGCTTCAACGTGCCTCAAAGTTTAATTCTTATTTTAATTTTTGCAGTCACAATGTAGATACAAGATATTTTTTTTAATAAAAGGGTCTTAAAAGCTCAGCGGTGCGAGCATTGAACCGGTAATCTAAGGGCCGTGGTATCCATTCCCACCCAAGCTTCCTGAGACTGATTGATTTTTTACTAGTAAAAAATTATCTTGTTTTATTTTTACTTTAGGGAGTTGTTGTTTTATGAAGTTTCTTGGTTCTGAATCATATGGTGCAGTGGCAAAGTGGGAAAGCACTTAGCCAGATATCCGTAGGTTCTAAGTTTAATTCCCAGGTCAAGCAGAGTGGGTCTCAGATTTTGATGCATAGCCTGGGTTTGTGATTACCAACTCGCATATGGCAAGCGTGGTCATAAAGATATTACCTACCGCTTGTAGCGATAAGTTATTTGTAATGCCCTTTGCCCAGACGTGGGCCAGTATAAAGTCTACAATATACATAATATATATATATAACTTACTAGCTGTGCCCCGTGGTTTCACCCGCGTTAATTAGCGATTGCTGCTCCACTCCTATTAGTCATAGCGTGATGTAATATAGCCTATAGCCTTCCTCAATAAATGGACTATTCAACACAAAAATATTTTTTTTTAACTCGAACCAGTAGTTCCTGAGATTAGCGCGTTCAACTAATTAATCAAACAAACAAACTCTTCAGTTTTGTAATATTATTATTAGTATAGATTTAAAGTCATGCAGCAAACACGGACACATCACGGGCTCCTTTAAAAATCGGCCTTGCAGTTTTTTTTAAGCAGCAGAGCTGCAGTAGTAGGCTGAGCGTCATTCTATGAATAAATTTGAATTTAAATGAAAATCGAAAGAGGTTCCTCGATATTCCCGACTACGGTAGCACCGTTTTATCTCGGGCATTTACTTTACCTTACCATAAACATGAGCTTAATGCAGTTGTGAAAAGAGATCTAGTACCCTTCAAAGGGAAGTACTACACTGCAAAACAATGCTGCTTAGCGGTAGAAAATTTATATAAGGATGGTCACCATCCTGCCGGGTACTAGGCAGCATCTTACTACCAAACTAACTAAACCAAATACAGTGCTTCTATTTTTTAAATGTCTCTGGGAAACTGAATATTAATGTCCATGTCTATTAATTATTCGAGTTATCATGTATAATAACTCGAATTCAAAACAACGTACTTCATTGTTGTTTAGGTTTAATATTTCATGTGAACTATATAGAGACTATAAATTGTAAATCACTTACGTATAACGTAATAAATAGTATTTCCCTTCATTCTAAAATTAATTAATAATAAGTAAAAACAGTAGTACTCTATCCGACAACAGACGTAACAGCAAGTTTGCCGAGAAAATTAAGAAAATAGATACGCTGTGAGATTGCGAAATAAACTAGTTAGCTGTTAGTTGGTGTAACCATTAAAATATTCTTTTCAATACCTGTAAAATTATACCGCCATGGTCTATTTAATTGTTAGTAATAATTTAAATTTAACAGGCCGCGTTGTATACAAGCGCGACGGCTTCATTATTTCATTCACGTTTTATTTCGTTCGTAACGCCGCCCTCGGCGAGGTTGCGATGGATCCGCAAATTCTGTACAAAACATTGCTCTTTTGTGCTACGCGAGTATAATATAAACAAATAAAAACACGAACATTTCAAATTATTCGCAACTTTGTAAAGTTCGGCCGGTCGGCTCGGAAAGCCTACTTAACTTTGGAAAAATTAATTTTCTAATGGGACGATACTGAGATCGTATCGTATGAATACCTATTTAATTCCCACTTTTTAAATATATTATACCACTTTAGATATATTTATGATTATTTACATATCATCATCATCATCATCTCAGCCAAAAGATACATATAATTTTACGCAAATATTGCTACGAACAAATTACAAATTGAAAAAAGGCAAAGTGTTGAAAAAATTCCACGAACGGGATTCGAACCCGCACCCCATGACATGCCGCGTCAAGTGCACTACCAACTATGTAGGTATATTTACAACAGTTTGTCTTTTTTCAATTTAAAAGATATATAATTTAAAACCTTTATATTGTATAATATTATGTCTGTATACTGTGGTTTTAATAAAAAGAAATAACTGACCATAGTCACCGACTCGCATACCCACCAATCCACTGTATAAGCTACACTGTGTTTAAAAACAAAACATGTTACCCTTGCGACTTCAACAAAACAAAAGCAAAGTGATCTGATCCACTGCACAAACACTAGAGACGTGTTCAAGATCGCACTTTACACGCTCCCATTTCGTGCCGAGATTAACTCGATTATCTTAGCTTAATCATTTAGCAGGCTGCATAAGGTGCAGAGTGATAGTTTTACTAACCGTTCGATCACTGTCTGGCATTAAGCAGCATTATTTCTTATAAGGGCAATTAGAAGCTTCAGTAATATATCATCAGACGACTTAGAACCATTCTGCATAAGCAATTTAAGAGTCTTTTTTACAAGTCGCATAAAAATAACCACTAAAGACAAGAAATCCAACTTAATTAATTAAATGACGTAAGTATTTATTTTGAGATATCAGAAAAAAAACATGTAAACTGACCTCACTCGGGTTTGGAAGTTAAAAAAGATGGAACCTTAAAAAATGGTGTCCATTTTTCTTATTCGCAATTTTTTATGTATCCAGTGACAATCGTTCATCAGAACCAATCCAACGACGTATAATTTGTTCAAATTGGTTATCCATTTAGTAGTCCCACAAAGAAACGGACATAAAAACATACACATGTATAAACATACATACAAACACATATAAACAGACATACATACATAAAACATACATACATAGAAAGACACATACGTATATACAAACATGTGTATAAACATACATACAAACAAACATACTTTACAAACATAATTTTGGACATCACCGTTGGTTGGATAAAAAAAACAGTCAATTGTGAATGTGGCTTTTGTTAATTTTTGTTACATAGTTTTGTTACGTGAGGAAAAAACGGGACGAGTCATAACAAAAATGAACAAACTTACTACTTGGAATAGAATCGAAAATATTTCAAGCCAAACAAGACTGTCATGAGTAAAATCTCTTTGTATTTCAATCAAGGTCGAAAACAAACCGTTTATATGAATCGATCAAATATATATAATATAATTATTGTCTTATCTGTACAGTTTGGTAGACAACAAAAATGTTGAAACAAAATTGTAATTTTCACTCGGAGAACAAAACCACGCGTTCACTCACTTTTTCATGCGATGACAACATGGCCGACACATAATCGCTTCAGTCATCTGATTGGTTCCTTAGAGAGCGAGTGTTGCCATTTGGTAAACAACAATACTAAATTAGATCGTTAGAAAAATTTATAACGAAAATGAACACAATAAAGGACATTTATTTGAGGACAAATATTTATTTATAGAAATAAGAAAATAAAATAGTTTAACCCGATATCAGTGACAAATAATATGTTTTAACCAAAAAATAACCATTTATTTGAATACTGTTTTTTAATATATTTATTTAGATGTATTTTGTAACGATAGTCATGAAGAGGACAAATTATTTTGTATGGAGTAAATCCGGGTTCGGAGCGAATATAGGAGTATATTTATTAAGTACTGATAAGGTACATTGAACTTTATATTTATTTAGGTAATGTTCCCTTCTACTAATGTGAGTACTCATTGCTTTAGTTACATATTTAAGAATGAAAAGACAACATAAAATAATTGTGATATAGAAAAATTTTGTAACATCAGTTTGTAGCATTGTTGTGTTACGGCAGCTAGAGATAAGATGTGGATGAAATAGCCAGTGCCTCAGTAGTTGAGGCTCCCGGGTGAAGTGCGCTTCCAACATTGGCCTCAACATCACTTTACACTAAGTAAGAAGAATGAAGGCACTGTGCGTACTCGTAAGATATTAACAAAACAAAGTTTTGTGTCTGTAAATTTCCCTAAAAATAAATATAACTAAAAATAAAATCTGATGACGAACGACGAGGCTGTATTTTAGCTATAGATATTGGTATATATACGAGTGTAAAGCAAAAATACAACCCTCGTCTATATTATAGGTTATATATTATACGTGATTGAATAGAAAATAATACTCGTACTTAGCACCAATTCTTTGTCAGTTTGTGTTTCCTAAAATATTAATTGGTGAATTGAATAGTGTGCACAGTTTGTGGTCGAGTTGGGTGTAACTCGAACACAACCCGAATACAACTCGAATGATCTTCTGAGCTGTTTGTTGGCATGTAAATGCTAATAGAGGGGTGCGGAGGTTTTGTAGAATTTATAATTATTAAAAAGAATTTTACAATTTTATATTATTTATACGATTTTTTATTATAATAAATCAAATTTAAACATACGTGAGAGTAACAATAGATTAACTTATTAAGTTAAAATGAAAACAATCTTACCTTTACAATCGCTGCCAAGTCGTCGTTTCGAATTTGGTGGAAATATTCTCGGGCGTCTCTCAGGGGTCCGTGTTCGCGCCTTTGTTATTTAATATGTAGACTACATATACCATTTCGAACAGTACTTTTCGCCAGCTATCTTATGTAGGTACCTACATGGGGAAGATGGCACAAAAATTTAATATGCCCCTTGGTAGTGAGTTCTGTACAAACTACATGAAGATTTGGACTGCTTAAATCAATTCTATTTGGTAAGGACACTCGTAAGCGCACGTTTACTTTGTCTTTGTTTTACGACAATTAACTGATGAATCAATAAACTGATACTGAAATCGAAGCGATCTAAATCTATTTTTCTTTATCGGAATAAATAGTTTTCTAGAACTAAAATTTGAGTTGTACCGTTAATGATTTGAAAAAAATATTCAATTCCCTACATACATACTTATCTCAAAACACGTGATTTTGGAAATGTTCCGGTAATGAATGCAACCGACGATATTAACACTTTAGTTTTGTTAACCTTCACTTTATTCACTACAGTACAGCGCCAATATGACTGACAACCGGGCCTCCTCTCCGCTTTTTTTAATCGTCCAACTTCTGTCAGTCGCTTGATTTTGACCATCTCTCATAGTTCTTATTACACAATTAGGTTACTGACACACTATTAAGACGTTGTTTAAATAACAGCAAGTCTGTTATTTCAATATGTAAAAATTTATTTAAATTGAAATCTATTTAAAATTGATTATGAGAGCAGCCAATTTTATTATAGGAGAAAGTGATGTAGAAACTATAAATCACCCCACTAGACGATCCTAGATATCGTCTGTCAGCATTCCTGTCGCCATCGAGAATAATTGACCCATAAAATTCAGTCTTAACTTTATAGCAGTAAAAGCCTCTTTTACACGCGTCACCAATCTTCGGGGCAGTTCCATTAAAGTTAAACAGACTGCAATCCGACCAACAAACACGTGACAAATAAATTTAACGTCGGAGGTCGTTATTCTGTAAAGTAAGTACCTTCTCTATCTACACAACAAACTTTGAGTGAGTCAAAATTCCCTATACACTCCATTTTCTTCGAGAAGTTTTCGCTAAAGAAATTTTTAAAATAATTCTATCTAACGTAATAGACTTTATGTCTATTACGTTTAATCGCGTCTAGAAAAGAACAATTTAAATTTCAAACGAATCCATAATAAGCTAACGGTAAAATAGATTTAAAAGGTCATACCACATTAGATATTTACTCATGTGGTCATACTAGATACATATACATGCGAACTACACTACTACACTTAATAGCTATGAAGGCTCTTAAAGTGTAGTAGTATAGAGCTGAATCGGTATTGTTTGATCCAATAAGCAAAAAATCTTTGTAGATCTGTATTTTATTTTTGGAACCCAGTGATCTAGTAAGTTTAAAAAAAGAATTGATTGTGATGTCTGTATTTTCTCAAAGATTTTTACAAACTTTAAATTTTATATGTACGTAATACCGAATGTGTTACGGTTCTTATATGCAATGCACAACTTTGACGGTGCCTAAAATTAATCATCGCCTTTTCTGTCTACGTAGTCTTACAAAAGATTTTTTTATTAAGGTTGGCAAATGACTGCTCTGCTTGATGTTAAACCGAAGCAGAATCCAGATGCCATCCATTTTCTTTATGTCTGAGTTTTTTTATTTTATATTATCTCCCTCCAGACGTACAGATGAATTTTTCAACAAAGATTTACTAGAAGAACATAATCATCTCAAAATCGAATAAACCTTACAAAAGTATATGAATATAGACACTTATGTCTGAGGATCGCGGTCAGCATCAGGGTTGCATCGGTTGCAGGGTGGCATATGGTGGATTAGCGAGATTTAATTTGGAGCTGAGTAAGGATCGACGCATTGGTGCGTTTCGCAGTCCAAGGTATTCTTAGCATTCGTCTCCAGCACCACATCTCGAAAAGCATATTATGCCTTTCTCCTTTGGTTCACGTATCTCAAGGATGATTTGGGCCGTCTCAGATGTGATGAAATCATTCATAACGGGTTTCGCTAGCTTATTATTCCTAGCTGTTTTCTCTATAGTTTTTATATAAATATGCCTATTTACTGTCGTTGTCTGTCATGTCGTTTGGAAAGTCTACCATTCTCTGCTCGAAACCTTCTCTGAAGCACACACGTTTTAATCATTAAAGAAAAAGTTGAAATTATTGAAGTTTGTTTAATATGGAGACCTTTGCTACAGAGCATAACACATAATTGGTTTAGAAATTACCCGAGTATGTCCCGACATATTGAATCCTGTACAAATTGAAATTCTATCGCCTTGAGTCTGTGTGAAACAATACAGCTGTATATCGCTTTGCTTGAAACCGGTGCAATTGCTCGAGTAAACAGATAGAAGATACAAGAACAACACACCTTACGGATGTTCTGCAGATATATTTATCTTATTTGCAATACCGGGATAAGGCATCCCTATCTACGTGGAAACTTTTGCAATAATAATATCATTTATATTGGTTTCTGGAGAAGCGAGTTAGCGAGGTAACTTAGAGTTGAAACAGTAATAGTTAACGAGCAGTTGAGGTTACAAGCGCTCGAAATATTGACCTTACGAGGCTGATTGACAAAGTTGTGCACTCGGTTTGGTTGGGGTAGGGCATGCTTGTCCGCCTGGCTAGCTACCAACATCTTATCTGAATATGTCACCATAACATTAGTGTTTGTAATATTCAAGAATGTTATACTCAGGCAACTAGAGATAAGATAGCCAGTGCCCCAGTATTTGAGGATTCCGGGTGAAGAGTGCTTCCACAGTCGGGCTTATCATCACTTAACATCAGTTGAGATGAAACCCCGAGTGCTTATCCGTAGAAGTAATAAAAAAAAGATAAATAATTTTTTTTATTTAAATAAGTTTATTGTCAGTAGCTTTTTAAATAGTCGTGATTGTAGCACCCCGGTACGTAGTAACTATTAACTAATCTGTGGCTCGGTTTGGAACGCAGGCATTTATAGATAAGAGCCCGACAATAAAGCCTAATTGCTTTACAAACATTTGGTAAAACAAAATGCTAAAAAAATATTATTCATTATTTTGTTTAAATGATAGCATAAAATATTCTACATATTTAAGTCATGATGTGTGCACATATTATTGGATTGTAGTTTAGCAAAATACTTTATATATTAATACGTACCCTACTCATGTTTTAGCTATAATCTGTGTTATGTACCATAAATAAATAAATAAAATAAAATCCTGACACTTGTAATTGAATGACAGCTATTTTTGTTATACAGTGAACTGAACCATCAAGGATAAAAACGCCGAGGTAAAAGTATTCGACTCATTTCTACGTTGGCAGTCGATATTAAAAACAATGTTTGCACAAAAGCTGCTAACTGATATATTTGGTGAGCCCGAGCAAAAGCAAACAGACCACATTCATTGGGACCTTATTTATTGGCTGTACAGGGTGAAAATTTGAGTTGGGTCAACAAGGATCTACCTTAACAGGTATACCTACAGTAGCTACAGGAAACCGGTGGGTGGTATCAGAAAACTGTCCATTTTTGAAGACATCTCTATTGACAGATTGTGAAATAATGTTTCTGTCAGCATGAAAAAGAAACATTTTACAAAAATATATTTCTTAAGCGACACGCAACGCCCACAGCGAGGGCTTTGCGTTTTAATACCCATTGAAACGATATGAATAGGATAATAAAATATTTGTATGTCCAATGTCTTAACTGCCATTGGGGCCTAGAAGTTAGTGCCCGTTGCACTAGACCTGGAGATACCGGGTTCGATTCCCAGCGGCTTGGATGTAGCTTGTCTTAAAAGTAAACCTGGCTAGCTTATTATCTAAGATAACATCCATGATGCCAAGCAGTATTGTTGGTTTTGAGAAAAGTTGCCCATTCCTTGTTTGTTAAGGATACCTGTGTAGGGCGCTTCGACTTTTGGCCTTATCGTAAAATTTACCATCGGAGAGATGAAAATCGACCGTTTCCACGGTGTAGCATAAAAAATTATTATGTAGGTAGGTAGTAAAAATTATTTCCGGAAAATTCGTTAAAATATTTTGTAGTCCCATTTTCCCTTTGAAATGGATAATTTCAATATTGTATGTACCTACCTAACATGTGCTTGAATGGTTGTGCTAATATTTGATCTTTATAACGACATGGTAAATACGGGACCTGAACACGGTATTCCTGTGAGATTACTTTTGCCTCAGCTTGAAATGCGTTAACAAACATTCGAACATTTTATGGAATGACGGGAAAACCACATGCCTCAACTCTTAACAGCGCTCTTTATAAAACTTTTAAAACATTTAAAGAGATGCTTAGTTTCTGTATATACGTGTACACAATGACTTAATGTCTCTCTGCAAACGTCGTTTTTCGGCCTTCGTCGGATTTCTATCAGCTATCGAGTTGCTACCATTATTTTTTCTTATTTTAAAATTATAATATTTCACTCGAAAATCAAAACAAAACAACAATAAAGTGCGTTGTTCTGAATTCAAATTAACATACACGTACGTACCTACATGATAAATCTGATGATTAATATATACTACTCAAAACAAAATAAGGGCCACGAGGTATTTTGTCTGTACCATGAAAATAATAAAACCAATATTAAATTTTTTGTCTCCATAACGAAAACTAATGTTGTTTTTACCGTGTAGACCAATAAATTTATTCCAATAATAATGATTAAAAAGTTTATTTGCTATTGAAAGAAAAAACACATTTAAGGTTAAAAATAAAAACAATGTAAAGTTACTGAAAACAAAAGAAAATACTCCATGCTCATCTTTTAGTAACGGGTATGCCCCCCTCGTTTCGTTACGCACTCCTGAAGCCTGGAGTGCATGCTCTCAATCAAATGCCTGACATTTTCCATTGGAATCTCTTCCCAGGCTCTTTTAACAGCGTTGATGAGTTGCTGTTGGTTGTGGATTTCCTGATCACCGTCTCTAACTCTTCGTTTCAACTGATCCCACATGTGCTCTATTGGATTTAAGTCCGGACTGTTCGCCGGCCACGGCAAGACTTGAATTTGAGACGCTTCCAGTACAAACCGAGTCGCTTGAGCCGTGTGTGCACGAGCATTGTCTTGCATCAAGATGAATCCAGGACCCGCTCGCTGGGCAAATGGGATCACATGTGGTCTGACGACTTCCTCAATATACCGCTGAGCAGTAACAGTACCCTCATTTAAAATAGCGAGCTCAGTTTTGCCGTGTAAGCTTATCCCGCCCCAAATCATTACATTTGGACCACCAAAACGATCGACTTCATGGATGCAGGCTTCTGAAAATCTCTCGCCGCGTCTTCTCCATACTCTAATACGCCGATCGTCGTTAAAAAAATTAACTTTGCATTCGTCTCTGAAGAGCACCATGCCTCATTGGTTTATGTCCCAGTCCAAATGTTGACGGGAAAATCTTAAACGATTTGCACGATGATTTCTGGTTAATGGAATACGGACAACTCGCCTTCTTGATGCCTGCTGGTCTTCATGCAATCGATTACGAATAGTTTGGTCACTGACACGAGTACCCGTTGTGAGCCGTAAACGATTTTGCAGCTTGCGGGCCGTCGTTGTGCGATCTCGGCGCGCACTTAATCGAATGTAACGATCATCTTGAGCTGTTGTAATGCGAACTCTGCCCGAACCAGGTCTTCTTCTAACACTGCCGGTCTCTTGGAAACGATTCCATAGATTTTGAATAGCTCTTCGAGAAAATCCCAATTGCAAACCCACAGATCGCTGCGAATGACCTTCTTCAATCATTGTAACGGCTCTGGTTGCTGTCAGCGAGTCCAGATTACGCCTGCGTGCTTGTGGCATATTGCAAAAGATGTTTCTGACTCGAGATATCAATGAACTCTGATAATTTCTAATAAACCAAGAAGCTAAGGAAAGCAAAACGTCAAAGAAAATGCAATCAAAATTTTCAAAAATAATTTTAAATAAAATTTTATTTAAAATTGTTGCCAGCATTAGATGAATACTACAATATTAAAAAGTTTAGGTATCAAAGAGTTTGTATACTCAATATTTTACTACTTTCAATATGTAAATGTTTAATAATTTACACCAAAATGAAAAAATACCTCGTGGCCCTTATTTTGTTTTGAGTAGTATACATGGAAATTAACATTCGATTGCATTCGGATTTGCGATTATTACCGATGTACGTTACAAAACTTCAACATTTTCTTCAATAATAATGTATCTCCTACATGTTTCATTGTTGTCATACGTCATTATAAAGTGCTTTGTGTGAGAAGCTTTTCTCAACTGTCGCTCAGAGCACAAACACGTTGAAAGAACGGCATCTTCCAAACAGTTCCTTTACACTCTTTACGAACATACAAAAGCCGCATCTCACGGGCCGCGACCGTCGTCGTTAAAATGGTTCACGTCTCGTTTCCATTCGCAAATGAAATAAACATAAATACTGACGTTGGGTTCGCAGCGTCTTTCCGCTATGAAGAATTTGCCCGCGTCTTGAAAGGTTTCACAGAAGCTAAACTTTTTATGCATTTTAATTTTGGCTGGTTGCAATAAGCAACGCCTTCTTTTGAATGCTTTCTTAAAAAAGAAAAACACGGCCCTATTTGTGCAACCTTATTTCAGATTTTTCTCCTTTGCTTTTCCTACAGTATGTGGTTTTATTTGTAACATACATCGCTATAGATACATCGCATACGCTGCCTCGTCTCTGTAGACTTACAATTAGGCCATCCCGGCCCGTTCTTCCCGGCTTAATTTTTTTTTATAATCACGTTCTGTTGTAAGCTTTTTAAAAGAGTTGAGTTTATGACTTTATTGACCGCCTGTCACATACGAAACAGCTATTTCGATAATGCTATACTTACCTGCTTACATAGAAATATCAAAATCATTTGAAAAAGACGAATTGCCTTACCTAGGAAAGGTTGGTCGTTTCTTAATCTTGAATGTATGGAAGTTTGACAACACGTACTTTTTGATATATTGACTTAAATAACCAGATCTATTCAAATTTGTGCGTTAACAAAAGGGGGTGCAGCGCGGACGCAAAACTGCGAGTTTCAAGTTTCTTTATGATAGCGAGCGAGCGGCGCGTGGCAGTGTGGTGTGACAACGGCGCACGACTACGAATACGTACGCATACTAATATCTGTACAGAGTAGGCTGGTGATTTAATTAGAGCAATGTTTACTTTCGTAAAATCATAGGCGTTTGGGTAAAAAATAATAAAAGTCTTAATATTTTCATATTCATGTTTTTTAATTGAAAAATAAGACAACAGTGACCTGCGGAATATCAATACCAACATTTTGATGTCGGATCATTGTTTCATTTTTGCTATATTTACAAAGTTTCTGAAGAAATAAGTTTTTAGATATCATTATTTTACGTATTGTTTATGCAGTTTCTGGGTATTTGTTTCAAATTCCAAGACAACCATGACCTTGCGAAAGGATCAAGCTAACCTACACTAGTCCTTTTAATGTATAAGACCTATTCAGCGCCTAGCACCAGTGACTTAAAAACACGTAAATTTTCAAATTCCGCGCTGCACCCCCTTAACTTAACATATTAAAAATGCGTCGTTAAAATGTTATTGAAAAAAATTCTTTAATTAGTGGTCAATGAGAAATGTACCGAAATCCGACATTGAAATCTTTGTGTTTTTACATAGGTACTTACTGTTGTAAATTCGCGTCCATTTTATGTTGACTTGTAGAATATTTGCTACCAACTCTTCTGCTCTAACACTGGAGACCATTAATTACGGGTTGCGTGCCAGTTGTAATTAAAAAATCCACTAGTTAATTATAGAACCTTACAGTGTACGCGGTAATATAATATAAACATGTATGAGTACATAAGTTAAGGTTGAAATAACCAGTTTAGCAAGGACGACATTATTACATATTTTAAAGCAAATCAGAGATTTTGTGTTTTGATTAAATATCCAATGTAAAAAAACGTATATATTTCTAATCTTTAAAAGCTAAATTTCCATTCATAACGTTAAAGTAAACTGCATATTATATTTTTATTTATTTATGAAATAGCAAAAGTGGATTATATTATGTCGCCGGATTGACTGACTGAATTACAATATCTCAAGCTTCTTCAAATAGCCTATTTTCGACTAAGTATTATATATTTGGTGGGTTATGGCCCGATCTTCGCATACTGTGCAGTACATTCGATCAAAAGAAGGCAGTAGGGTTCATGTAGGAAATGTTAAATCCGACAGTGGCACGATTGGTCTATAATGATGACAATGGTTCTTACTTTTGCTTATTTTTTTTTTGTTTAGAGACCATGAGATAGGCAATTAATATTTTAATTTGAAGATTATTAATTCATTCGCTTATTCGTTCGTGCTTTAATAATAATAATAATTATCGTCATTTCAAATAAATTTAAACATTAAAACACAAAAAAGGTGTACTTAAATATTTTCTATCAAATTAAGCAAAAAAAGAAATATCGTCCTTAGTTGCTCCAAGTGGTCCGGAACACAGAATTTCACTTAAAGAATGTTTTCATGCTGAATTAATTATTACATTAATGTTGTATAAAAACGGAAAAACAAAATTAACAAGGAAAAAGAATCTCATTAATGTTATAAGAGATTTCGTTAGTAGGCTATGGATATCGGAATTTAATATATTATGAATAACTTAATTTACGATTGTTTACATACTAATTGTCGCCGCGACTTCGTTCGCGAAAACTACACTATCCCTATCGGGATAAAAAGTATCCTATATCCTAGTCCGGGTCATGGTCTATGGTTTAGCCATTTTCACGTAATGCGCGGTCAAATAAACAGACAAACAGACAAAAATTCTAAAAACTGTTGGAACGTGTTCTGTTATCGATTCTAAGTATCCCCAGCCAACTTTTTTTCGAATATCTTCCATGTACAGACTTTCGACCCTCTTCAGCTTTATTATATGTATATAGATATAGATAGATAGATATATAGATATATAGATAGATAGAAAGATAGAAATTAAAGATAGTAATTTGTTTGCAACAATATTTGCGTAAAATTATATTTAAATAATCATAAATATAGCTTTTCAATGTTTGTAAAAATATTAAAATCGGATGTGAGTAGATAGTGTTGATTAATTTTGGCGAGTTGGATTGAGCCACGATAGCATAGTTGCTAGTGCACCTGACCCGGCATGTCATGGGGTGCGGGTCCGAATCCCGCTCTTGGAATTTTTTCAACACTTTGTCTTTTTTCAAACTTAATTTACCCCAATTACCGCTTATGTTTTCAAAACTATTTAGCCCCGTTGAAATGAAACCACTTTTACTGAGTTTATTTACACAATAATTTAATTTAATATTTATCCTGACATTCCGAACCCTTTGTAGGGTTTACAGGGAGACTGAGGTGTTGTTCGTCTCATAACTTTCATTTTATTTTAATCGGGTGCGTTCCTTGTTCCACTCGTTTCGAGCTTTGACAGTCTTCCACAAATCTGAATTATAGAAGTTGAGTTCGTCCCTCTAACGCTTTTTTGGCTGACCAATATTCCAGAGCGCAATCCTCGGGAATTCAAAGCTATATCAGTGATGACTTTATTTATTTCTTTATTTATTTTAGGTGTATTCGTTATATATTTTTTTTAAATTATTAGTATATACAAACAATGACAAATTACAAATATTTATGAGATTGTAACACTCCGCTGGGTCGTTACTTAAGGTACCGGGGGTTGTATCGAATAATAATGCTTTAAAGCTATTTATATTACTTTTCAATATGTGATAAATAACAATCAATTCGTCGTCGTCGCGGCCCGTCACCGAGTCTGCGATATTCTTCTTTTTCTCTTCCATCTCTTTTCCTTCTACTCCGTTTGAATTCAGGCCACGGCGGCTGGCAGTAAGTATGTCCGAGCAATGAGTCTCGGTTGCTACAAGATATACAATACCAATTATTAAAGACACCAACACCGTTTATCACATTTTACATTACGAATTTATATTAAAGAGCAGTACGTCCGATATCTGCGATCATTTCGTAAGTATTTGTTTTTTTATACAATTAAAAACACAAGCACACAGACTACTAACTATAATTATCCAATATATCAAGGATATCTTTCTTGAATATACTAGGACGCGTAGCCGCAATGTCAATTGTGTTATGTTCTGTTATTTAGACAATTTTAGCTAGATAATTGCACTTGCCGTTAAACACGCTGTGTGCATATTTTTTATCTTAATGGAGTGATGACGTACGAGTATTACACAATATACGTTTTGTTCCCAAATTATCTTTTATAGGTAATCAGTTTTGTGAACTAAAAAGTAAATAGACATCATATCAACGCATCCATACACTCAAAATAAATCATATAATCCAATACACCGTCTGAGGTGTATAGTGTCGGCTGCCGTAAATATAGACACAATAGAATTTAAATTGTTTGGCGTCAAAGGTTAAGGCATATCAAAGGTTATTAACCTTGTGATAAGTAATACTTCTATGTATGCCTCACAAGCAGCGTGTACCAAATGAAGCACAAGAAGTTTATCAGCATTTGCGGAGGTATTTCCAAGCGCCTAATGCGGGCGCCTCTGCCGGTCGCCGTAAAATCTTATTTATCGTTATTCCTTTGGGAGTAAACGTTGATATGAAAATGAAACAGCCAACCGTGTTTGCATCGCGCTATAGAGTGGAGCAGAATGGAGTGACGGAAGGAATTCCAATTACATGCCGGTGTGATGTAAAAGAGAGAACTTTGCAGTGGAAGCTTTGTCCTCCGGAGTTTTGTTTCACGCTTTTTATGGAAAACTCGCTTTTGGACACGTTACTCGTATATACGGAAATATTTGAACAGTTGTTAGTAACAACTAGTATTTCATACTGCCGACAAACTGCTATGCTAAGTTTGGTAGATAATTATTTTGTAGAAAACATATATATTTTGAAAATAAGTAAGAAAAAGAATTACTAAGACTTATATTTATTGAATTAAATATGTAATTGCTAATTTAGTAATTAGCCTATAATTATAGTTTTGTTATGGGGAGAGTTGGCTGTTGGCTGCCTATGAACTTTACAGCTTCATCGGACTTGGATAAAAGTATGCCGCACCACCGGCAAAGGCCTTCATCATAGAAATTAAGTCATTGCTACAATTTATGTTTCTCACTCATCACGGCTAGTTGTAAAAGATAATACCTATTCAGGTCAATTAAATTTATCGATTATTTTATTCGATATAGAAGTTTGTGCTTGACAAACTGCTGCCCATCACCATTACATCATTTCCCAGAGTCATCATGTTCATGGTCGACGCCTACCAGCAGATATTTTACTCGATTGACAATGTTGCGGACAACTATAGTACTTATAAGGTCAAAAATTTCAAAAAAAAATAAATTTTAAATTCATTTATTCAGTTTAGGCTACCAGTAGCTATTGTTCACTATGCCATCGGTTCGTAAGTCTACTCTGTGCGGAAGACCTTGTACTGAGAAGAACCGGCAAAAAAACTCAGCAAGTGTCCAGCTCTTTTCTCCCTTACAGTGTCAAACATATTGGAAAATGCCCTATCATAGCAGGACACTTTCCATTACAAATAAACACACAACATACTTGTAAAAGACAACCACAACATGTAAAAAACAAAATCTAGGTTTTTCAATTTCCACAATGTCATGCCATGTCATGTCGTACAAACAACCTCCGTACCACACTAGGCCTGCTTGGTTTATGGCTTCTTCTCCTTGTGTTGTTTCCATTCATAGGGAAGGTGATGATGCAAAATAAAAACGTGATAAACACTTGTGTGGCAGACCTAATCACACGAGACACGGAAGATATAAAAAAAGAAAGATATTTAATGTAAAAAAAACCATATAGTTACTACTCGTATATATCCACCAATCCTCACTGGGCCCGCGTGGTGGTTTATGGCACGCTCTCCCTAAAAAAAACTGGTAAGCAATAGTGTTCCAAAATGAAGATTAAAATTTAATGAAATAAATTACGTAACAAAATAAGTTGTTTCACTCTTTGCAAAGTTAAACTGAATGAAGTTAGAATTAATTAACATTTACATTGAAGTTTGAAAGTTGAAAAATCTAAAATCATTCTGAAAGGGCGGTACGCTCCTTATGTTTTTATTCATACGCAAAATAGCAAAGGCGCAGTTCTGTACGACTATAATGTTGAAGTTATTGTAAAGGATTTTCATAAATTATTATGTTGAGCTACATTTAAAATTGTACATTTTCTTTGCCGTCATAAACTGGAATTAGAATAGAGTACTTCGTTACAGTGCAGTTGAAAATGTTGAAATACACGCCTGAGGTTAATTTTTACTGCATATTTTTCTTAATTACTACCTGTCACGAATGTCCAGGTGCTTCTGTTGCAACCACTTTGTAGGGCTTGCATGAGTAATAGTTACTGTTTATTGTTAAAAGTAATACCTACTGACAAAGGAATTATACACTAGTAATTTTGTAATTCACTATCTTCATCATTTATGATCAAATCTGTACCGCATTGGACATCTCTGTGGATGATGGTCTACAACTCGCCGGCAACCGGTCCAGATAGCGCTCTATTATCAAGCGCCACATACATGATGAAGGAGGTCATGATCCTCAGTAATAAGGATAACGATGCACGGAGGGATTACCATCGTCATCATTTAGTGCCATCTTCATACATATCCATCCTTCAACTCCTGCCTGTCGTAAAAGGCGACTGAAAAGGGGCTTCGGCGGAGAAGGCAACCCACAGCAGATATGCTACAGGAATTGGCGGACCCGGCGAAGTAGGCAAGGTGGAAGGCCTAGAGGGCGGCGATAGTCAGCATAGCTGCTACCGTCGGCCAGACGCGTCATCCGAACCCTGTACTAGACGTAGCGGTCTTCCGTTCCACTAGATCAAGGAGGGGAGGACGAGCGTGTGCACCTGCGTTTGCGCGTAGGTACGTTTGTGCACCTAAATATCTCCGCATTTGACCTGCTTCCAACCAATCATCACATATCCATACACATCTTATCATCATATACATCTTATCTAAATATGTCGCCATAACATCAATGTTTGTAGCATTGTTGTGTTCCGGCAGCTAGAGATAAGATAGCCAGTGCCTCATTAGTTGAGGATCCCGGGTGAAGTGCGCTTCCATCATTGACCTTATCATCACTGAACATCAGGTGAGAAACTGACACTGTGCTTACCCATTAATATACCCGAGTAATTTTTTTGCACAGTGTAGCTTGGCCATTCAAAGGAGCAATGCCACTAGCATTATGGGCACCTTGCCTCGGACAGGCAAGCTAGTTGAAGTGTTTTATTTTTAATGGAGTTGTTATTATTATTATATTTATTGTTTTTTATTACTAAACACCTCCTGTCCCATGTAGAGTATTTTAACTGACGATAGCTAAATCCAGTCCACTGTCTGATGTCGTCCAGCCACTTGCGTCTCGCACGGTCCGGACCTCTCTTTCCCGGAATTCTGCCTTCGAGAATTAGCCCTGGGAACTCGTAAAAGAATTCTCTCTGCATGTGTCCAAAAAGGCGACCTTGCGTCTCATTATTGAAGACATTAGCCCTCTTCTGCAGTTGGCCTTCTCTAGTAGTTTTGCCGGAAAATTTATTGAAGAGCAAAGAAAGTAATCAGAGTGCCTAGTGCAAGTTTTTAGATCACGGTAACGAAAACGAGTCATTTGTATGACATTGAAGCAACGCCTCGACGGCAAACGAGACGACTTAAAATCTTGCTCTTTTGTCTACGTGAGCGAATCATGAATAACTAAGTAAGATGTACAGGAAACAAACAGATTAATAAATATTAATAAAACTGTCTTCCTAGCTCTTCAGCCAGCCCATCTCTATTTAGCATCTGCCACTCATCTCTATTTCCGTCGTCGTAGTTAACGCCTCGACGACAAACGAGACGATTTAAAATATTGCTCTTTTGTTTACGTGAGCGAATCATGAATAAGGAACACACTCTTAAAAAAGAGTCCACCCCCCCCACCCCTCTCACACACACACACACACACACACACACACACACACACACGCACGCACGCACAAAAATAATAACTTTATTGGTCCTTTTTTGTGAGTGGCCCAGGGTAGAGGCGAGTGGGGAAGCAGAATGGGAAGCCTTTGCCCAGCAGTGAGACACAGGCTACATAAGTTTAGTTTATTATCATTAAACTTATGTAATATCTGTTTGTATAAAATATAGTTTTATTTATTACATTAATTTACATTAGGAAACATAAATCCTATCTAATTCCCAATAAATTGTATTTCATTTGAAGGTAAACGAGCTCCTTATTATATATATAAGAGAGAGTTAAGTGGGAAACAAATGAAAGTCCCATTTCAACGAGGAGCCCAAAATAACTAGAAAGATGGCGGCTACCGTTAATTGGTGCTACAGGTTTTTAGACCGTAAGTGCTTTGACACACTTCCTAGGCTACATAAAGTCAGATATGGCTGTTGTGTCTATCTTGGACTAACGACGAGCTTTAAATTAATGTTCGTTTTAATTACGTTGCGTAAACTAAAGTCATAGTGATATAACTTTAATTATAAAAGTTAATTTAATGTGCAAGCAGCTTCATGTTGATTGAGGCATCTGAAACCAACTAGAAAAGAAAATTTACTGTGTATTTACTGCTGGGCAAAGGGCTTTATCAATGGTATCGAAATATTCCAACAATATTCATCATCATCATCATCAGCTCATTTATGTCCCCACTGTTGGGGCACGAGCCTTCCCTATGGATGGATAGGGAGAATGGGCCATAAACCACCACGCGGGCCCAGTGCGGATTGGTGGTTGTTAACGACTGCTAATGCAGCCGGGACCAACGGCTTAACGTGCCTTCCGAAGCACGGAGGAGCTCGAGATGATAAATGTTTGGTCACCCATCCGATGACCGGCCTTTGCGAAAGTTGCTTAACCTCAGCACTCGCAGACCGGGCGCGTTAACCACTGCGCCATCGAGCTCCTCAACAATATTGGGTAAAACATATACCAAAGTAACAACTTATGTAAAAGAAATTAAAGTAAATAGCTTAACCCCTTGGGCGTCGATCGACCAGCAGGTGGCTGATAACAATTAAAATTCTATAGTGTCTGGTATTCGCGCGCTCGAGCTCTTACCTTACGGTTTATGTATGTAATTTCCCAAATGCTTATAACATTATGCAACTGCCGAAGCCAATTCAATTTAATTCATTTCAGGCATCATGGCTAATTGTACACTATAAGACTCTCTTATCTTCTTTTTTATAACTTGTAAGAAAAATTCAATTCAAAATTCAAAATTCAAAATCATTTATTCAGTTTAGGCTACAAATAGCTCTTATGAACGTCATTATGCCATCGGTTCGTAAGTCTACTCTGGGCAGGAGACCTTGTACTGAGAAGAACCGGCAAGAAACTCAGCAAATGTCAAGCTCTTTTCTCCCTTACAACGTCAAAAATATTGGAAAATGCCCTATCATAAAAGGACACTTTCCATCACAAACAAACACAAAAAAGGACAATCACAACACCCAAAAATACAACAAATATTTAAAAAAAAAACTTATGTTTGCAAAAATTACATTAGGTACCTACCAATATAAATTTTCACAATGTCATACAGTACTAATAGAAGTTATTAATGATTACTTTGACACTGGCTAATGCTAACTGCAAAGCCATCACCGAAGAAAAAAAACAAAGCCTATTATTATTAGCCAGTTCGATAAGAGTCGGATGTAGACCCGTTAGTGCATTCCCTTGTATTTGCCAAGTGTCGACTTTCCTATCGCTAATGGTAGGTGAGTCACGTCGTCGCATCAAAGCTTTTAAAACTACACACGATTTTTGTATTTTCCTATTTGTATTTCCACCAAAGGGGAAGTACTAGCTTTCATCTCGCCTAATGAAAGTGATTTTTGCTGAAATCTCCAATCACTTAGGAGCTGACTATTTTGCCTCTACGTGCCTCTTCGAGTACCTATTATATTGTTGTCACGAGGGACGACTGTTCAAATTTTTTATTCAAAATGAACTTTTACAAGTGTTCTTTGAACGTCACTTCAAAGCCATGACTTCGTAAACCCTACGGTGGAGACCTTGTACCGGGAAGAAGCCGCAAGACACTCGGCAAGGTCTGTTGCTTTCACCTGTAGTGTTACAATACAATTTACTAAAAAAAAAGCCAGTAATCATATTCATAACATTAATTTGCACTATTGTGTATTGTACAATTATATCCATACATTTTTGTCATTAACATAATCTTCCACTTTATAATAACCTTTACTCATTAGGAATATAGGAAGAAATTTATATTTGGAATTAGACCAGAAGTTCCAGAGATTAGCCCCGACATACAAACAAACAAACAAACTCACTAACGTTACTTCTTTATATACAACTAGCTGTGACCCGCGGTTTCACCCGCGGTAATTAGCGACTTTCGCCGTTCGCCGCGCGCGACGTTAACTAATATTTTCAACCATTCAAATGATATTGTTAATTTCAATTATCGAATGTTAGTGATATTTTTTTATTAGTTGATTTTAGTTAAAATATATTAATCATCTCTAGTGCACACGTGCCAGTTTGGTACCCCCCCGCGACCCCTCCTTCAACGGGTATGCAAGTAAATCAAATGTTGTGCTAGCAACTTGTATGCCAGTTATAGGCATGCTAGTTAGCGTATACACATGACAGTAGCTGGCACGTGCAAGGAGCTGGAGCTCTATTTTTGAATCGTTCGTCTGAAATTGAATCGTCAATTGCGACTTAAGTCACAGTCGCCTTCCAAGTCGCATGGCGCTTATTTTCTGTATTTTTGAATCTCCGGTGTTGCCGATATATTTCAATTAGTTAAATTTAATCCGTTTCACGCATAAAAATGAAAACCGATAACTACCGCAACAAAAACGGAACGTGAAATACTTATTCTTTATAGCTTTGTAGTACCTAAGTATTTCAATTCAATTCAATTTCTTATTTTTAGTTCCTTGTAAGTTGGTTGACACTTTGATATATTTGACGTTTAATCTACCGATCGCCGCCAGCGCTCGCCAAACAACGAGTGGTTGTGACCATTCGTTGC
Source organism: Eudonia mercurella (assembly GCA_963082485.1). Classification (NCBI taxonomy): domain Eukaryota; kingdom Metazoa; phylum Arthropoda; class Insecta; order Lepidoptera; family Crambidae; genus Eudonia; species Eudonia mercurella. The sequence continues at coordinate 3,943,899 of OY720022.1, forward strand.
AATCGAGCGATTCAAAAATACGGAATATTCGATGTCGAACGAAAATTAGTAGAAACCGAGCGCTCGTCGCGACGCGAACGATTCTAAAATAGCGCTCCTGGTATGCTAGTGTGCAAGCTAGGGGCATGTGTATACCCGGTTTTATTCGTTGCACCGAACTTTACACCCACAGACATTTTAATTCTGTGCTCTATGATGTGTGCTATGATTACGCAATTTATAAGGAAAAGGTTAAAAAATAAATCTCTAAAAGAATTTTAACAATTTACTTACAAGAGACATACATACCTACAAAAGAAATCGTAAATAAAATAGCATGCAACAAGAAATAGTGAACCATACTATTTCGTCTTATATATTTTCGTACTATTTAGACTAATAGGTAATTATTATTTTACTTCCTTTTAGGTCACACCAAGTCATGTTTAAAACAAATAAATATTTAGATTTTGTTAAATAAATAGTACGTGATGTTATAAGTACTTTTAATGTTATGAAGTAATTATTGTTCCGAACTTATTGTTACGTTCGCTTAAACGATGTTTGTTTTCTACTCGTTATTAAAAAACCAATGGAGCTTTTTCATTCCTTGGCCTCGTATACAAGTTTATAAATTAATATATTATTTTCAAACCGTTCTTTTCGTGTTTAAAATTTCTTTTACCTTTGCCTTTGATGTCAAAACCTTCAAGTCAGAATAACACAAAGCACGAGTAGCTGTCGTTTCCTAACTCGCTAACATTTTCCGTTCAAAGGGGCTCGTTTGGGGAAAAGCCTTAGTACTGCTCAAAGACAAATTTCTAGTTTTATTTTCCCGCGTCATTCACTTAATGTACCAATCTATTACTGCCTTTTACTGCTTAGTTCCAAAAGGAAATCTAAGTAATTCGAACATGAGTACATAGTTTATGTAACTGCATCTAGAAAAGATAAATTATGAACGGAAAGTCTACTTTTTTTTAATTATACTGAGCTCACAAACAGCCTCCGAGCTTCTGCGGATCTAGCATTCTAACTGGAACACAGCAATGTGTACTACTATTATTATTATATATTACTAACAATAATTTTTTTCAATAAAAGTCATTGCTTCTATAAAAGCTATACTTTCAGTATTTTTGCGCCTTTTCTTCTCCACAGATGCATTATCTATTCTGTGTCCACAGCTTTGGTGGAGACTGACCGAAACGTATCATCATAACGTAACATGTTGGATCCGAGCATTCGCATTGTCAGTACAGTGAGCTCGTCGAGCCGTTCGCTAGCTCCGCCCTGTTATCGGCCAGTCAGCAATGACGTATCAAGCTCGCCGTTATGTTACGTTGATACGCTCCGGTCAGTCGTCACCATATGAAGACGTTCTGAATAGAATTTTTGTTTTTGCTTGATTGAAAAGTGCCTTGAAACCAGTTTATAGATAAAATTTTACTGTAAAGTCAGTAAACAGTATTGTTTGGTGACATAAATAGGTATCATGGTTTTTGCCTTTTAGTTGGATTGTAGGCAGAAAACTACCTTTAAATAGGCTTAGGTTTTTCCACAGTGAACTAACTAACTTTTCATTAATATCAAGGCAACGGGCATTCTCGACGTCATCGATTGTGTAACAGTTTCATTGTTCCGAAGTGAAATGCTATTGGAAAATTGAAACGTTAATAATAGAGAATACCGCTAGAATACCTTCGAAGAAATAACACAATGGCAACCAATCACTGATGGAACGTGGTTGGATTGAAACCCCTCGCGGACGTTCGATCTAGACGACTTGGTTTCATGTTATTACTCTTTGATATGACAACATTATTCAAGTTTTCTTTTTCAATATAATTTATTTTGCGACTATTAAAAATTGCGGTAAGACCACCGGTCTCAGAGCCGGGCGTCTCAGGTTCGATTCCTAGCGGAAGTAAGTACACGTTGACCTGGCCTACCGATCATCGATCTTTCAAACCGATTAAACAAACATGTGGCTACCTCCGCTGGGAATTTGGTAGTCTTAACCACTAGATCACAGAGGCGGTTAAACTATTAAAACGAAAATAGAACCTGTAATAACAGAACTCTAGCAAAATTAAAAATAATCTAGGAAGTTAATTGTGTGGTAGAAAAAATCAGGTAGACACTTGGTAGTGGAATGAAAGCTGATTGTACTATTTGAGTTTAATGTTGTACCTACGCCATGATTGTGTTGCGGTTCACAAACGAATAATTCAGTCCGATTTGTCCCCTAGGGCGTCGTAACGCGACAGAATGACGGTAAAAAGAAAATCTTTTTTATAATTTCATTTACAAACACAATTTACGACTTCAGCTTTACTACACCTTTCCATTTCACTTTCAATGTTATTTTGTATTGTGTGTGCTACTATTAAGTTACAAAAAAGATACAGAGACAAACAAAAAAAATACAATAAGATTTGAGTTTAAAGCCTATTATTAAAAGTATGTAAATCAGCTTACTTATTATTTATTGTTTAGGCGAACACTAACTTTAAAAAAATAACTTTTACGGATCTACTCGATACACGGATCCTGCATAGGGTTCGAACTTCAGTGTAAAAAACGCGAGTAGATCCGTAAAAGTTGGTTTACTTATTGCTATATAGATCTACTAGCTGTGCCCTGGGTTTCACCCGCGTTAATTAGCGACTGTCAGCTTTATAATATTAGTATAGATGTGATATTCGTGATGATGATTGTTCTGACCGATTTTGGTCAGCGACCACTTCGACTACTAGTCGGTGCGGCGCTAGTGCATCCAAAGATGGCTAGCAAAGTCATAGTTTATATCTACATACCTTTAAAAAATATTTAAAAAAAAAACGAGCGAGCCTTAAAGTAGTCGCATATGATGTGTAACATTTGACATCTCACCTTAGTAATAAGCAATTTTAACATTAGGTATATTCTGAAAAAAATGGGTCAGGTATTAAGTACATAATTTTATAACTGACATGACATTTGACATATCAAAATGACCTCTGATAGTCAAATGACAAAATATATCACATATAATAATAATATGTCATGTTCATAATATCGATTTTAAATTTACAAAATGGCGCGCGCTTGCGCGTTTCCCCGACTTCCTGTTACACTGTTACACATACATCCGTCCCATTTCACAAAACCACTCCCACAAATTGCTTATATAGAAAGCGAGCGGAAAGATGTTACACATCAAAAATATCTTTATTTCAACCAAAGCAGTCCATATTTGTATCCCTACTTGACAATGTTACATTAATACTATAGTGCAGTTAGTGAGATTTTGAAATATAAAATCTGGCTCCATTTACTAACATGCGTAAGTAATCAAATAATACCGTTGAGTGCACTGCATTAAAGACTTTTAAAAAATACACTAACTAAAGGAGAGAGCTTCAATGAGGCTTTAAAAGGGTTCATTATTATTGTATGCGCTCGATATAGGCATGCGTGTAATTGAACTACCGTCTGCTTGTATAAAGGTATGAAAGGAAAAACAAGGTAAACAAGGTCATCTTCGCCTGTTCTGGACACCAGAAATCATGTTACCGTGAATAGCCAACGCTCAGCACTCTCATATATCAAGGTTGTGGCTCAAATCTTTAAGCAAAATGTGCTATAAGATTAGTCAGCTAAGGGGGTCACCACTTTAGCTTCCTTCTCACAATAGTTGGCGTGGCAAATTGCTAGTGTTCAGCGAATATTGCGCTGATTGTACTTATTTTTAATAACACTGGTTGATGATTTTTTCATTAAGAACTGCAGGAGGAAGTTGGTCAAAGATCACATCTTAAATATACACAACATAATTAAAACTTATAAAAGTAGGCGTAATAGAACTTTAAAAGACGATTATATCTCTTAAGTTTCATATTTACCTATTAAGTAGGAAACATTTATGACTTTTTTTTGTATGGGAGTAGGCGCCGATCGTTGCTCAGTGGCGTACACTTACACAGGCCTATGTCCAGCATACTACTGGACTGGACTAGTATAGACCGATGATGATGATGATGATGATGGTGATGATGATAGTGATGAGGTAAAAATTAAGATCAATGAGAGCGATTTCAAAATGAGGACCACTTTTCTTTGTTCTAACTCTCTAAAGAATGTGTTACGGTTTGCGATCACGCAAGTTGACTTATCGCCTTCTCGTCTATCGGGCTAGTTCTGGGAAAGGCGAGTCTCAGAGGCGTGAAACCACCTGGCCCGTGCCGTTTCCATGGAAACCCGTGGCCACGCGTAGCTCAGACGTGTGGCTCGTTTGTATGGAAACGTGGCCGGTTTTCCAAGTGTCATATTGTGTCATCATTTTGATATGTCAAATGTCTTCTAATGAGTATTTACTGCATTCTTTTTATGATTTGTAAAAAAATATATTATGTCATTGTTAATTTCTATAACATAGATTAATAAATATAAATTTACTGATGATAAAGTGCATATTATTGATAAAAAATCCAAGTATGTCAAATGTTACACATCATATGCGACTACTCCAAGGCTCGTTAATTTTTTTTTATTCTTTGCGATCGAAATATTGTTCATAATGGTTTGTAGAAAGTGCGAAAATGACACTTTTCTACGTCGCAATTTCACCATTGACAATATATAATTTTCCATTCAGTGAGTCACCATAACGTCCAGCCTCATTACAGTTTAATGCAATAACGTATAAATAACTTGGTGCAAACACACGGACGGGAAAAACAAAGGCGTCGAGAGACCGTTCGCGCTAATGATACTCATATAAATGAAAGTCGCACTCACTCACGGAAGATTCACAAATTGTATATTTTGTCTGTAAATATCACACAATGCTACGCCGCAATCGACGAGATGAGCTTTCTTTCAGAAACTATTCAAGCTCACTATTAAACCAATTTTTCGTTCTTTCCTTAATCACAAAGTCTCAAATATCAAGAGTTTAAAAATAAATGTTCATTCTTGTACATATTGTAAGATAATTGAAAAATATGGATCCCTGCATAAACATAAGGCGATCGCAGAGAACCGGATAATGGAGAAAGGAAAATACTTTTGGCATAACATGAGCTTTTTACGGGATCGTTTTGAAGTTACGGACGATTCTTTATTGGGTAATCGCGTAGTAATAACCAGTCACGTTGTGAGTGATACAACCTGATTGGTTGATATTAATATCTTAAGATGTTAAGATGTGTCAACATCTTAACATCTAGAGGAGCTCGATGGCGCAGTTGTTAACGCGCCCGGTATGCGAGTGCTGAGGAGGCCGGTCATCGGATGTGTGACCAAAAAATTTATCATCTCGAGCTCCTCCGTGCTTCGGAAGGCACTTAAGCAATTGGTCCTGGCTGCATTAACAGTCGTTAACAACCACCAATCCTCGTGCCCCAGCAGTGAGGGCATAAAATGAGCTGATGAGATGAGATGAGAACATTTTAAGGACACTAACGATGTTTTTGTGTTGTTAGCTATAAGATGACCCGTTGTCGTAAGATGGCAGTTGCTAAAACCCGACAATTCGCATTAGCCTGGGTGGGTCAGGGCCCGATCCCACCGTTCGCCCAGATGTGATTGTTATTTTGATGATTTCGTACAGCCCGCTACCTGTTGTCACGTAGGTAGTTGGTTTTGAACCTCACTGTGTTCAGTAGGCTCCAGGCAGGATAGAGGAACGGCAGAACCGCCATTTAACTCTCCACCCCCCTTCAGGAGCTCTCGTATATTAAGATTCACAGGTTAAAAAAAAATGGGCCAGTTGTATGATGTTAATGGACCTTATCAACGTCGAATTAAGGACCGTCGAAAACTCAAGCCTGCACTTGCCTCGAAGGCCGGCAACGCATACCTGTGTTTTCCGAACCAATCCATCAGGTGACGACGCCTGCTCGTTTGCAGAAAAAAATAAGCTCGTATGATTTATTAAATATTGCTATATTACTCCATTCATCTTCTGAGTCCACAATTCTTGTGCAATGCTCTTGTGAATCGACTTTTGGTTCAGCCACTCAGCCAATAGATGTTTTCTGATACCCACATCAATAGTATCACGCCTGTTTCCGAAAAGGGTTGGGAGAGATCATAGATTTACCACTTCCTTCGATCTATTCGTCCAAACCGCACATCATTCAAATTTTACACATCAATCTTTTCATACATGTTTTATTCCTAGCAAGTGCTACGTCTTGCTCCTTTCTTTCACGTCGTGTTTACTTTCTGTGCGTTCTGTATTTTTTTCCTTCGCATAGTGTTGGACTATAGTAAACATTACTATAATAAACTATCAAGTTTACCATAACAAGTTTTAAAACAGTAATAATCATGTATAATTTTGTAATATTTTACTTAAGAAAGATACATTTCTTAATAGAATGGCCATGTTTAGGACTTAATACTGTTTTTGTAAGATCTATGACTAATAAATAATACATTGGGTTTTAATGGTGAATCGAAATCTGTATCTTTTTAAGTTTGTTTTTATCAATTTGAAAACAAGAACGCTCCAAGGAATTCAAATAATTTATGTGTTTTATATAATGTGACCTAAATAAACCTCAGCGTACGGTACGAATCAATGAACCACCGGTCTGCGTTTTGCTCCGTAATATCGACGAAAGCGCTTCACAGCAAACTCCCCTCGGTCCCAGCAGTCATCCTTCAAAATGTATATCGTATAATTTTTCACGAAGAAGCTGAGCGAACAATTTTGCTAGCGCCACGCTTACACGTCGAGCGGTTTATGGACAATCCTTGCGAAGAACCTCGCCATTTAATTAGACACCTAAAGCTCAGTGGAAACTACGATGCCGTAAATTGTAAGGAGCTTCTTGAAATTTTAATTGCTGACTTTTAATATTGATTAAGACATTTTTCAGTTAAGTATCCACTAAGCTACCTAGAAGGTCATCTGTAACTTGAATTTATGCGCTAAATGTTTGTTTTATGGCAGTATAGAAGTATAGTCGGTAATATTTTTACAAGTTTTTGCTATCGTGACTTGTATCAAATTAATCATAATGTTGTTAGAACCAATTAATAAAATATTTTCTTATACTAACCTAAATATTATTATACCTACTTAAAATGAAGAAAAACTAAGTTGAGTTGTGGTGTTTTTTCCATTATCAGAATGCTTTCATGACTGTGTATTAAAAAGCGAATGAAATATAACAATAATTGCGAATGTTTATTGACTAAGTGCATTTTTAAATTAAGGGGGTACAGCGCGGACGTAAAACTGCGAGTTTCAAGTTTCTTTATGATAGCGAGCGAGCGACGCGTGGCAGTGGTGTGACAGACGATGACGGCGCACGACTACGAATACGCACGCACACTAATATCTGTACAGAGTAGGCTGGTGATTTAATTAGAACAATGTTTACTTTCGTAAAATCATAGGCGTTTGGGTAAAAAATAATAAGAGTCTTAAGGGGGTGCAGCGCGGACGCAAAACTGCGAGTTTCAAGTTTGTTTATGATAGCGAGCGAGCGGCGCGTGGCAGTGGTGTGACAACGGCGCACGACAAGAATACGCACGCACACTAATATATGTACAGAGTAGGCTGGTGATTTAATTAGAGCAATGTTTATTTTCGTAAAATCATAGGCGTTTGGGTAAAAAATAATAAAAGTCTTAATATTTTCATATTCATGTTTTTTAATTGAAAAATAAGACAACAGTGACCTGCGGAATATCAATACAAACATTTTGATGTCGGATCATTGTTTCATTTGTGCTATATTTACAAAGTTTCTGAAGAAATAAGTTTTTAGATATCATTATTTTACGTATTGTTTATGCAGTTTCTGGGTATTTGTTTCAAATTCCAAGACAACCACGACCTTGTGAAAAGATCAAGCTAACCTACACTAGTCCTTTTAATGTATAATATCTATTCAGCGCCTAGCACTAGTGACTTAAAAACACGTAAATTTTCAAATTCCGCGCTGCACCCCCTTAATATTTTCATATTCATATTTTTTAATTGAAAAATAAGACAACAGTGGCCTGCGGAATATCAATAGACACATTTTCATGTCGGATCATTGTTTCATCTGTGCTATATTTACAAAGTTTCAGAAGAAATAAGTTTTTAGATATCATAACTTTTACGTATTATTTATGCAGTTTCTGGGTATTTGTTTTAAATTCCAAGACAACCATGGCTTTGTGAAAGGATCAAACTAACCTACACTAGTCCTTTTAATATATATGACCTATTCAGCGCCTAGCACCAGTGACTTAAAAACACATAAATTTTCGAAATTCCGCGCGGCACCCCCAGAAGTTATGAGGTTTTTATAAAATAATTAATTGTTTGTTACAGGTTCCATCAAGTACTCGGCAATACTTGTCGACAACGAAGAAATCATTTTCGTCAACCAGGTAAGCTTACACCACTTTACCAGCTTCAAAATTGACTTATTAAAAGGGTCAATATAATAATACGCCGAAAGAGAAAATACTTTATTTATTTTCTTCATTTATTATAGTAACGTAACATAGTGACCGATAATATTCTTAAATAATTTAAATTATTTTAATAAAAGCTGCAATTGAGACAGAGAGTAACAAATAAAAAAAAAATGGAAGTATGGGTTTCCGAAATGCATAAAAACCCTTTTTAAAAGCCGCAATAGTTAGTTTCGTGAAATCTTATGTTTAAACATTACACACAGGAATAAAAGAGTGTGTCTAGTTTCTAGTTGTCACGGCGAAATGCAAAGTTATTTTCAATTTCCTTTTCGTCGCCGCTTGCTCAACTATATAATCAAGAATGTTTTCCGTTTTGCCACAAGAACGAAATATACAACAATGTTACCTCTATTACACTGTAGCGGAAGGCTGCCTGCCACGAAGCCTCCCGACCTGTAGAGTTTATATTTTATTTATGCGCACAATCGACCTTGGAGCACAAAGGCTGGTTCGGAAGTGCTATCATGAAACATTATATCACATTATATACAGTATTTATTGGTAAAAGTTTAAAGTTATACAGACATGACGTAGTGTTTATTAATTTATCGGGTAGTCATAAAATACATGTAGGTATCACCAAAAAAAATTGTACGTTAACTTACAGTGAAAGCGAGCGCCTGTGTTTTTGTTTTAGTATCTTTATGTGAAATATTTTTTTTTATATATGAACTTACGTAAAACAATACATACATTAACACGTTTGATAATAAATGAACTCAAACAATCATTTCTGTCGGTAACTAGCAGTCTTATGGTTGCTATATTCCGGTTCAATTATGATGAGTTCCAGTAACGTCACCGGCGAATGTCATTAGTTGGTCTCATATATGTTTATAAACTACCCAAAGATTACAGCACGTAAACAGACTTGATGCTGGCTCTACACGATTGTTCTCCAACTCAACAGGCTCAACTCGGGTGAACTTGCGCGAATCATAAGTACTACTACACATCAAAGGATGAGACGATAGTGTGGTGAAAGCATTACCCGCCTTTCCACTAGAACTTTGCAAGGTACCTAAGTAAGTAAAATGTCCACCTTTAGGATTATGTCCTTTTCCTTGCGGTGCACAAAGGGTGTAATCCTATTGATGGATTTGCACATCACCGATCTACCTCGCACAACCCGTGGAAAACTACCTTTCCACACAGAGCGGTAGTAAGACACGCGGAATACACACCTCGCTATACTATTATACATATTATAGACGTATGACACCTGGTGTGCACGGTACTTCCAAGGCAATAAAGTTTTGTGTTGAATCTGATATTCAGTTCGCGAAGTCAGTTAATTAACTTTTCTTCCCTGAAGTCGATCTTAGTCGTGAGAGACGTGACAGCTTTTGCAACGATCCATGAAGGTTATACTTTGAACATCGGACAATTTATAGTAGTTTAGTTATTGTGTTTGATGTGGTATATAGCTGAATTCAAAATATGTCATCAGTACTACAAATATATTATTATATAAAACATATTTAAGGTCACTTTTTATCAACTGCAAATATTTTGACAAAACATCTAATTATATCAGAGAAATAAGGCCCTAGCATTTAAAAAAAAATTCAGGTTAGTTTTTTTTACTTTTCCTGACACAAAAATTGTAATATTTTTAAGAGCGGCCTCTCTGTCGGCTCTTTTGAATAAAACTAGGGGCACGTGTAAGCGGTGAAGGCATTGCGGCCTCTCTGTTTCGGCTCAATTGAATTAAAACTACCGAAAGTGATTTATTTTTCTTTTTTATCGCAATATCTTTTGGCGTTTTTCTTGAACACTAGCGTATCAAAATTTAAGTTTTTTCATAAAAAATAGTTTTTGAATTTATTCTCAAAATATTTGCAGTTGATAAAACGTGACCTTTTCTGACTAACTAAATACATAAACGTACAAACAGTGTCAAATTGCGCGTGCACAGTAAACAGTAACAGCAATTAGGGTGCCTAGTGTGAGTTTTGTTTACTATCCGTATTCATTCGATTACGTTTACGATAATGAAAATTAGTATGGCATTGAAGCAGCGCCTCCTGGCGGCATACGAGAAGAGTTAACATTTTGTCATACAAATTCTTAACGTTAACGTGATCGAATTGCAAATGATACTCGCACTTGGCACCTTGGTCCACGCTAGAGTTATAAAGAAAAGTTCCAACATTTCAATAGATTGAAATAGGATCAAAAAGCAATTGTGATTTTTTGTTATATTTTTATTCAAAACAAACTCTGAAGAAATCTATCAACATCTTGTGAAACGAAACGAATATCCTTTTAGTCATCTTTTAGTCTTAATGTAAAGCTTTACAAAAGTAGATTTTTGCAATAAGACGGATAGTTTGTTGTCGGCATGTAAATTGTAAATTGTAGATTGTACAAATAGAAAATTCATAAAATATATGTGTCTCCACATTCTAGTTAAAATCATTGTTTTGCAAAAAGCTTTGATACGTTCAGGAAGTAAATAAGAACAATGCAGTGAGTTTAACTTTACCTTGTTTAATACTAACAACTTTTTTTTTCACTATATTTTATAAATATTTAATTCAGCTTCAGTGCAGCAATTAGCACATAGAAATAAAAAGTAAAATAATACTAACGACATTGTTAATGATACTGACTATAGTAACAGCTTAAGGCGTGAACTGAATTGAACCAGTAGCCATTTTGGAATGAATGGTAAAAATATAACCCTAGATTTAATTTTCTCAGATTGACAAAATTTTCTCATGACCGGATCAGGCGACAAGATAATATTAAAAGCGCAGCTGTCTGAAGTCCTCTATAAAACATTTTTCAAGTAACTCATATACGTTCGTTTTTCTGACATGCGGAATTACGACCTAGGTACTCGTACAACATGCATGAAAGTATATTTGTGTGTGAATACCTGTCAGGCAGCCGTGTTTGGAAACCAGATTTGTTTTATGTCAGACTGCTTTAGCTCATGCACGAAAACAAAATAATAGGACTTTTTCTTGTAATAATAAATGTACGGCACGGTGTAGCTACTCAAACTTACTTTCTGACTTACAAAAACAATGAATTCTAAAGAATGCGTGAATAAGATATGTTAAATTACATCAAATTTGATTCTATGCACGAAATTTCCTCTTTGTTATGGTAACTTGGTATATTTTATTAATTTGTTAATCCAATAAAAGTATTATATACATATTTATCTATCTACTGGAGGTAGATAGATCCAAGGATATAATTCCTTTGTCCAGCAATGGGAGTCTTTTGGCTAAAAATAATGATGATGGTGATAATGATGATGTAATTATCATTACTAAATTGTTTTATTTCCGTATGGTTTTTATCGGTCGATTGTAACGTGAATAGGTCGCTCTAATTTACACAGAATGTAGTTAGTAGAACAAATATGAGAAATAATGTCACTTGCGTGTCAAATTGAATTATAATAATTTACATATTGAATTTTTCGCTCAGTTGCTTGGTACATACGCGTGTTTTGAAGGTTAGTTTTTATCTAAGTGTTTTGTGTCTTGTTGTACTGTGATATATTTATGAATGGGTGTAAAGTAGTGTATGAGGTAGTAAATAAAACAAAAGCCTTTATTTAAAAATATTTTTTTGTACAATAAACTGGAAAAAAATCGCTCAACCTATACTTTCACCTTCGAATTATTAATCTGGTACAAGGTAAAACTATACATATTTATAGATAAGTTTTTAGCTTATCTAATAACTATTGCTAAGACAAAAGTTTTATATATATAGTCTCCATACATAATTCCTAAGATATAGTCATTTCAATGACGCGTGTCGCCACGGCATTTTTTTACCGTAAATCGCTTTATTTTTTAAATATACAAGAAAACAAAAAAAACGATTAATGATTATTATAATAATACCGACCGACTACAATTAAACCGAACCGAATTAAAATTGATTATATTATAATAGTATCAATTCAAGAAAAGTAATTGTTCACCGGGCATAGGCAAGTGACAATGTAAAATATGTATATACTCGCATGATACTCTTCAAAAAAATGCTGCGTGATATAATGCAGCTATAAAAACAAATGATATTAGAAGAACCCTAAAAATAATAGACCTGAAGGAGAATACAATACAAATAAATGCATTACAAAAACGCCGCTATAGAATTCTGTGGAAGTCATGGAACTAGAAGGTTCTGAAATAACCCCACACCTTAAAATACAGACCACACACCTTTAATGGCTTGGTTTGTACCCGTAATTATAAAAAAACCGGCATCTAGCTGCGAAAAACATACTTAAAAATAATAATAGTAATGCTATGTAGAAGAAAAGTAACAAATAGGACTTCAGCCGGACTCGGTAAACTAAAATTTAGTCCAATTTGGTGCCTACTGGATTGTGAGCGCTCTTTGCGTCTGGGACTGCTTACGATTAAATTCTTCCGGACTTTTCCTTTGGTAAGTAGAAAATATCACTTTTTAGTGGAGAAAGAAAATTTAAACTTGTTTTATGAAAAATGGAAGCTTGTGGTTTAACGGCGAGGTAACTTGCTAGGTGACTTTCGTTAAGAAAAAGTAAGTCATTATCAACCAATTTTTATGTCCCTCCTGCTGGGGCACATTACCCGGAATTCTTAATATTTATGTCATAGTGACTTTCATAAATGAAGTCAAACTTTATGTTAGATGATGTAGGTTTAAAAATAATGAATTAATGAATTTAAAAGTACTATCGGAAAAAATATTGTTGTCATGGTGACAGATTTAGACAAGATTGTGGTGGCTGGCCAGGTGCACTTATGTAGACCCAGAACCCGTCTTGGTCTGAGACCGGTGGTCAAATAATTTGTTAAAATTCCGTTTGTATAGTTGGATGGATATAATCACATTTCTTGCATACAAACATAATTCATGCCATTCTAGAAAAGACATGCCAATATAAATAAATCTTAGCTGAAAATATGACGTCATTAAGAATGCGATGTTATGAAAGGTATAATAGTAATAAAAACCGGCCAAGTGCGTGTCGGGCCACGCGCAGTGTAGGGTTCCGTAGCCCATCTCAATAATGCGGATCTGAGAAGAGAGCTTTTATGAACATTTATTTAACGTCAATAGTTCCGGCGGCTTATGACGTCATGTAACTGGCCCACATAGGACGATGGTAACTAAAGAAGGAGTTATAAAATCCAAGTTCAAGTTATATGTATATTAAGATGATTTACATAATCATACCTACAAAATCAGATAATTATACATGTAATGCATCACACTAATAATAATCATAAACATGAAATTTCACAGTGAAATTACATTACTTATTTAGTTCAGAAACACTTTGTCGCATACACATATACATACATTATTCATTTATCTGGTGATGACTTTTATTACGACAAAATCGGCTGTTATAACTTAATTGAAAATCGGGTGCCTCCACCACGGGGGCATCACACACCGGGGGCCTTATCCACGAACCCGAAAACATATTATATTACCTTTGATTATTTGTAAATGGCTCATATACTTTAAGTATAGATAATAGTAGATACTACCGGTTTCACACACCTGACAACGTTATTTAAGCAGTTCCCAATGCGAAGTACATTTTATAAGTTGGTCGACTACCTTACTTACTCGTAAACTTGTAAAGCCTACTTAGCTGTGATAGTTTTCCTTTTAACTTCGTCATATATACAACTACCGTGATTTTTTTCACGTATCCAAATACCAGCTTTCTAGTACTAAGAGTCTATGAGCTAGGCTGGGGACGGACAGACAGACAAACAGACAGACAGACATGGCGAAACTATAAGAGTTCCTTGTTGACTACGGAACCCTTAAAAGACACTGCGTCAAGCGAATCAGTTGCTTCATCGAAAAATGCAGAAGCATTTCCTATAATAACTTTGAATTTCTTAAATAAAAATCAACCCAGGCACCTGTATCTAGATGGTAATTTAAAAAAAAGTAGAAAAGTATGCTCTTTGAGTTAAGAGTTTTATAAATTACTAGCGGCCCGTCACTGCTTCGCACGGGTGGACCTTTAATTTTTTTTTACCTATGTTACTCAGCGTTAATGTAGCATTCTACTGGTGAAAGATTTTTTGAAATCGGTTCAGTAGTTTTTGAGTTTATTCGACATACAAAAATACAAAGGTTTCCTCGTTATAATATTAGTATAGATAAATTGCCGTCCCAAGATAATAAAAATCTTTGTGAAGACAGTAGGTATTTTTAAAACTTTAACTAGATAGCAGTGGAATACTTACAAGAAAAGCTAAACACGATTTCTTGCATCAATCCGAGCATGCCATTCGGCTATCGACGATCTGCTGTGATTTTGGTGGATGATTGTAAATTTATTATTATTATACAAACACTATTACAAATACTTCGGAAGACCAGAGTCGTAGCATTACTAAAGTGCTATGCTGAGAAGATGCCTTTTCAGTATCCTGTACCATGTATTTTAAATTATTAATGTTTTATTTTTTTGAATGTTATTTTGCGATACTGAATAAATGATTTTATGTTGTTTTATTTCTAAACAGAACACTTTGTTTAATTTTTATAATATAATCATTCTGACTAGTCCATTTGTTATAAACTTCTTGGTACTTATTTCAGGAAAATACGAAATAACCTGAACTTTACTTAATAAAGGCGCAGAGACGAAAGTGTGATAGACTTTTACTTCATTAATTTACAAAATAACTTTAAACCATTCTATTTTGCAATCTGGAGTTTATTAATATAGGTTTTCACAAAAGAGGCGCGACTGCGAGCCAGCATAAAGTTGGATGATTACATTTTTGTAGTCCAGAAGCGTTCGCCACATCCAATCTTTTTATTTCCCCGCAAGGAGATCCTTTTCATTTTTCACTGGCCGTTTAAATATTTCAGAATATTACATTTAGCCTATGACAATTTATTGATTATGATTTTGATGTTTTGCGCAGATTGCTTTTTTGAGAATTGCATAAAAATTATCAGGAATTGTTTTTTACTATTCGCAAGGTCGAATTTCAGTTTACCGGTTTACTGGTTTACCAGTTTTTCTTATATTTCGGCATTGTTTGGTGTTTTCATAATGTTAGGTGTTAAATAATGTTTTTATAGAAGTAATATCCTGTACGTCAATATGTCATTTAAATAATTTGCTGAATTGTGTCATTCAGAACCGTGTTAACCATTATTCTGTTTTCCCTTCAAAATATTTTATTTTCGCTTTTCTCAATTGTCATATTTTGGAATTCACTAAATTATAACCGTTTGTTAATACAGTGTTTATCTGTTTTTCCTTGCTAACAGGTTAGACCGTAAGCAGGTTCTTGTGTTAATATCCAGCACGTTATAGTACATAGTAAACTTGTTACGGCTAAAACCTGTATTGCAAGTAGCACTACAGGTTTTCCTGGCAAAAAGTACCAGTTATTTTATCGATGGCAAAATTTCAAAGCTTTTTTAGAGCGAGCTGTGCCTACATAGCACGGTTATTGTGTGCGTGACTTCTCACCGACTGGTTCATGTACGCGTCGCGAGATTTGCAGGCTTTGAACAACGTTTAAATAGTTTCACCCAACCTAGCCGACGCGGTAAGGGTCACCGCTACAGTCTACAAGGCGTGGATGACCCCTTCCACATCTGAGGGGTTTAGCGCTCTGATGAGGAGTATCCTCAAAGACCACCGCAGCGGGCCGCGAAAGACTCTTCGAATGGTCCGGGCCCCACTCAGCGGTACACAGATGTCGAGCAGATTAGTAGGTCGGTCACATCCTGTTCTGTGATCACACCTCCCGGGTCCTAGAAACAACCCGGTCGAGATGTTTCAGTTTGCAAAACTGATCTTAAAAAAGGTAACGTTACCTCAATCAAATGAACGTTAATAGCAAAGGCAACGTTCAGTATGGTATCGTAACTTGGGTAAAGTTTGAATGCTAATAAAAATGCTGCCCACAGCAATTTTATTAGTATTCAAACTTTATGCGATTTAGCCAAACCGCTCTACGCGAATTGGCTAAAGCGCATTAACGGAAAAAGTTTATTTATTTATTTGTTTCTAGGAAGATTTAAAGACAAATAACATTTAAAGAAAAGATTATTAAATAGACATATCCCATTAGCAAATCTTTACAATTCTTATTCGTAGTTTGTAGAAATAAAGCCGAACATTGTGGTTTAGCTGTAATCTATTACTTTGAAATACGTTTTAATTAACTATAAAAAGGATTAAGTCTGAGTGAGTATACTACTACTGATCATCATGAATTTTTAAATTAAATTTTACTGTTTATTTTGTATTTATACTTTACAATATAATATAAACTAAAAAGGGCTCACTAAACGCTGCTTGATTACTGCGTTTCACTCTTTCCTTTACTAGTAATTTTGGTAAAAAATATCATAACTCGTGTCTTGGTACATAATTTACATAGATTTAAACTAAAGCAAGTTTGCCATCACCGTGCCGTTGTAAGTTCTGTTGCTTCACAAGTAACTCATAGACACCTCCAACTTTGAGGGCATCTTCCCGTCCATTCGCCAATATTAAGGCTGCTTTTTCATCGAAGTTGTCCGAGGCAGAGAGTTTGCTTATTGCCTAAGACGGCATTTTCAGGGTACATATTTGAATATTGAAAATTAAAATACCTACGGGTAAAATGTCAATGTTCAAATCATCGAAAATTTAAATATAGATTGTATCGAAATATCGAAAAAAAAAGTAACGAAAGTTTATATTATCAAATTGTTAGATAACCTACGTCCAATACATCTACAATCTAATATCTACAAAAGTGGCATCGAAGACCTAAATATCGAAGTACAGAGTATGTAATGTCCTAAATATCGATATTTATTTATTATGTACAAATTCAAATTCAAATTCAAAATCATTTTATTCAGTTTAGGCTACAAGTAGCTCTTATGAATGTCACTATGCCATCGGTTCGTAAGTTTACTCTGGGCGGGAGATCTTGTACTGAGAAGAACCCGCAAGAAACTCAGCAAGTGTCCAGATCTTTTCTCCCTTACAGCGTCAAAAATATTGGAAAATGCCCGACCTTAGCAGGACACTTTCCATTACAAATAAACACAAAACATACTTATAGAAGACCACATGTACTATACTATGACATATATAGTGTATAGTATATAACATGTACTATACACTAGTTTTTAAGGATGGCCACGCTATCGCATTAGGTTAAGAAAACATGTAAAGATAGTTTAAGGTTTTAAATAAATAAATAAATGTAAAAAAAAAAAAAAAAAAAATTCTAGGTTAACAAATTTACATCAGGCAAAAGTTTCAATTTCCACAATGTCATACAGTACCACTACATCATTCTTGACAGTTATGATAGTTATGATCTAGGTAGGTAGGTACATAGGTTTAAGTAGGAGGTCTCCCTCTAGGTCTTTTTGTATAACCAGTAGACCGCAGATGCGATTGCTGTTCTAACTTGGAGAAAGAAAAACCCATTCTCCAGCACTAATGGCAGTGACGCTAAAATTGAACTGGACAATAGATTGGCTCGCAAAGACATAGTAGGTATGGAACATCTTATAGACGCAATTATATCCCATTACCTATATCGTCGAAGGCCAAATATCATCCAGGTTCAGTTCCCAGGTCGGCAATGTGTGTTGCTGATTTTCGGAAGCATAGTTCCGTTGGTGATTACTAACCCACATTTCGGAAGCTTTGTGATTAAGCCAATACCTATCAGTTGTAGCGATGCCTTGATTTCAATAATGGATGACTTTGCCAAGCAGTGGGATAGCATATTGTGCTAATTATTAATAATGCGTGAGTAATGGAACATAAAAAAAGCACTGCAAGACAATTTAATCGTAGCGGTTATTCTAAAATCATCAGCATCATCATCAGCTGGTCAACCAAATTTTTAATTAGATCTTTTTTTTCTTTTTTATAAGTCTCAGGGGCAAACATTTGCACTGGTGGGTAATGAATTGAGAAAAGAATGCATTTCCCATGAACAGCTATTTAGGCTTAACCTGAGTGCTATCATAGTATTTCTACCAAAACAAGAAACAATAAACATTGTATCATAGATTATTGAAGTAAAACCAAAAACTAAAATGTGTGGAAAATAAGCTAATAATAAATATGTCGATAATTAGACTAAATTAGAAATTAGACGCGGTGCGCCCAGTCCTAACTGGGCCAACCGCAAACATGGAGCGCGTTCATCTGTTGCAGGCACTGTCAGAACACAAATGTTTTTGAAATACCTGCATTTGATCGCTTAGAGAGGGGCAAGCCCATTGTGCAACCATTATCCCGGATTATACTGCTCAGATAATGCTCAGCATTGCCTGCAAGAGTGCACGACGGGGGAACAGCAACGCCACACCTTAACGGCGGTGATAGGCTTCGATCTCTCGCTGGCCAAGGTGGTAAAGAAAGGCCATAACTGGGGCATCGCTATGTGACAAGTAATTTAGGAAAAAGTTAAAGTTTATTGAATGTGATCCATCCATAGTTTTGGGTCCCAAATAAAAATGAAAGGTTAGGTTAGAACTGTGAACGAAACAACTAGAAAGACTAGATTATATAAAAAAGTCGATATTTTGACTATTATAGTTGGTATATTCAATGTTGACATTTTGAACTTAGGTATAATGACTATCGACATTTTTAATCATTCGATATTTTAAACACTCGGCATTCGTAGGTATGTATAACAATTTTCGATGTTTCGATACAATCGACATTAAAATTTTCGATGTTTTGAACATTGACTTGTTTTGACATTGTGTTGTAGTTTTCGGTATTCAAATATGTACCCCACTTTCAGCTTCACCGGTCATTTTGGGGGCGACGGGAAACTTAAAGAGTTCCAATCGAAATACCGTCAGAAGTTTTCTAGAGGGAATAGCATCACGCATCAGTGCATGTCGCCGTTCCCTTCTAGATTCTCCAAGAGGTTCGGACCGGATCTTGGGTTCGGATCGGATCGGGGTTCGGATCAGATCGGATCGGGGGTTCGGATTGGATCGGGTACCTAATTGGTGCGCAAGAAAAGAACTGTGTCTTTAAAGAGGCAGGCGGACTGCTCTAATGTTGAACGTGCGTGTGTGAACTCGCCCTTAGAGCTGGCCCTAGCGGCGTCAATCGCAACGCAAATGTAATTCCACAGTTCTATTTGAAATTGAGTTTCAAGCACTTGGTGTAAGACACTGCTGAGGGCTGTTTAGTAGCTTGAATAAGTCGGAAGCGCTTGACCATTATCTGACCTCATGGTGTGTAGAGTATTTTGTCAAACAAACTTTAAGCTCCCATAAAGAATTGTCTCAACCCTAACTTTTAATCATTTCAAAAACCAACTCAATAAAATAAAACCAGTGGCAACAGTAGGCTACTTGCACTTTACCAGTTGTTTCAACAGTCTTCAGTCATATAAAGTAGTATAGATAAAACTCTTTCCAAAGGATATTAAATATTATATAATAATACTTTCCAAAGGATAGGGTACGTTATTAGCTTAATTGGAATACCTAAAAAACTAAGCGCATTGGCAACGAGCTTAGCAGAACTGTGGAAAATCGATAGACAATTAATTTCTCTGAATCGGGAATTAATCGTAGAATGGAACTCCATTCATTTCATGATGACGCAACGGCGCGCCATCATGAAATCCTCTCTGCTACTCGTAGGTACTTAAAAGCCATATTGAGCGGATGAGATCAAAAAGCATATTACCTATTTATTTGGTTTTTATTCGGATTATGGATCAACTCAATTACTAGACATATCTTATTGGAATGTAACGCTTTTATTTGTATTCTTTATTATTTTTAAAACGTTTCCTTTATTTTTGTTATCGATGTAGGTATTATGTCTTTATGCATTGTCCAGTTTGTTGATTTTGGACGCTTTCAATTTAGACGTGTCGTGTCGGACCGCTGCTGGCGTGCGTTTTAATGTTAAACGACAGCCGCTGTTTAAATATGGTACGCAGCGCAAACGCACGGCAGCGGTAACCGCCGACACTAACCGCCTAATTTGAAAGCGCCCTAAGTTTACATAATCTGTTTCGTTGCCCATCCAAAACAAAACCAGCATAGTCGTTAGTCGTTCACTCAGAACAATAATTCAGACTTGTTCAGGCAGCTATAGGAAAGCCACTGCCAGTGACAGCCGCTCTACAGATAGTTAAACAAACAAGTCACTAGCAACATTTCAAGTTAACCGCTTTACAGTCCCGCAGCCCATATAAGATACATGTGTAACAATTGATATATCCATTTGTTTTATTTTGTGGACGTGTTGAATATTCAATGCTCTAATTTACAAACCATGTATATGTTCATAAAGGCTCTCTTCTATTTGTAATGCAGAGTAAGTGACACAATTCAACGTCTAAGTTATCTATACTAATATTATAAAAAGGAAAGCTTTGTATTTTTGTACGTATGTTTGCAACGAATAAACTCAAAAAGTACTGGACCGATTTAAAAAATTATTTCACCATTCGAATGCTACATTAGCGCTGAGTAACACCTATGCCTACAGCCTACTGTATTAAAAAAAAAAAGAAATGCGGTACGAAGTCCGCTGGGTCAGTTTTTTATAAAGTGTCCATTTATTTGTTTTTGAAAGGTACACTGACATGTGCCACTACAAGAGCGGTACAAAATAATGGTTCACTAAGAGATTGCATTTACTAAACAAGGTGCAAAAAGCATCTACATAATAAGACTAGCTAATAATCTCGAATACATAGCAATCTAGCCTTTTTTATACAGGAATCAATGCATTATAGGTACGAGTATAATTACTCCCGGGGTGACGCACATGGTAATGTGAGACTCTCTCCCCGACCCACAATCGAACCGGAGAAAAAGGAGGGTATATCCACTCAAAAGCTCCCGACCTTCCCCTCACGTGCCGTCAGTGAGATCCAGCACGCTTATTACCGAAAAAAGCAACCAGTTGTTACCTATCGCTAATAGTTTACATTTAAATGAGCGATTTGTGTCGTTATAATACCAATTTATCAACCGCAAATAAAGCAGTCGTTGCAATTGTAAAATTAACAAGAGGTTCCTTGTTTCGTTAATAAGTCTGCGGGATCGCTATAAGTAATCACCGGAAACTAGCTCACCGGCACAGTGGTATAAATTGAATACCTTATGTGAAATCGGAAGCTTTTATTGCATAACTTTTTTGCTTCAAGCACTATCTATCGACTGTTCGAGAGTACAGTATATTGGATATTACTTCTAAGCTTTATATGAATGATGAAAGTTATCGCTAAAGGCACAACTTCAACGTATTCTTATCTAGAAGACATTATGTCGACTACGTGATGTTATTATCTTTGTTATTTTTTTGTTTCAATGATATCTTTGTTTAATTTTTTTATTTTATTACACAACGGATTAGCTATATCCTACCTGATCTAAGAATATAAAAGGTGACGATGACGATCATGATGACAGTCACGATGACGGTCACGGTGAAGGAGACGATGACGGTCACTTTACAGGTGACAATGTCGGTCACGATGACGTTCACGATGAACGTGACGATGACAGTGACGATGAGATGAAGGTGGTGATGCGATGCAATGTGAAAACGCAGACTTAACCCGGAATCCCAAACTACTTATTGAAGAATAGCGATCTTAATAATAATAATAATATACCGGCATTTTTTTTGCTGAGACACTGACTAGGTTATCTCTAACAGTCTGAACAAAACAATGCCATTGACCTTAGCCAGGCTGACTTAAATAAAGCCTTTGTACCAACTAAACCTAGTAGCTACAATCATGTATCCCCTGCTGGGAATTGAACCTTGAACCTCTGGGTTTGAAACCAGTGTTTTTGACCACAAGACCACAGTAGTGGTTGAAACATAATGTTTTAAAGTGACCCGTCTCTTAAACGACCCATTCACCAGTCGCCGTTGTCTAACTGCTGTCATATGTAGCAGTTCTGGAGATACAGCACGTGCTGTTATTACTCCAGGTGTGACACTTATTGCGTTCACAACAGCGCTCAGTAGTAAGAGTATATATCATGCTTAGTTTATCTTTAGAACAATAGCGAACTAAGTGAGGTGTTCTGTCTTAGTTGAAGGCCATTGAATCAAGAGCGACTTTGTTATTTCTAGCTTTAAACTCATTAAATAACGTAAATAAGTTAAATTATATTTTAAATTCACGCCTTTGAACCGCATGTTGTCTAGATTTAAACCACCAGACACTTTAGTATTCCCGGGTCAAATTGCTAGAGCCGGGAGGGACATGGTGTAAAAGTGGTTTTAATGGTAGTTGGCTAGCTACCACCTCATATCTAAGTCTGTCGCTCTAATATCAACGTCAATAGCATTGTTGTGTTCCGAATGTTAGAGATAAGATAGCTAGCCAGATGAGGCACACCTCAGTAGTAGAATTCCGGTGAAGTGCACTTCCACCTTCTGCTTTAACTTCACTCAAGTGATATGAAGGCCAAGTGTTTATCCGTAAAGGAAATAAAAAGGGAATCCTCTTTCTTTTAGTTTGACCATTTTGTTTGATAACTTTCGCCTCAAACTGTGCAGGTTTTTCAATGATTTTCAATCGTATTAAGATACTGCGGCCGCCCGCAATTTCACACGTGTGGTTCCCGTTTCCGTAAAAATATCGGGATAAAAAGTGTTAATCCAGGTTATAAACTATCTGTATGCCGAATTTCATCAAAATCCATCCATCCGTTGTAGCGCGAAGAAGCAGCAAATATACACACATACACACAAACTTTCGCATTTATAATATTAGTGAGATTCTAAAAAACCGGCCGAATGGCGTGTCGGCGCACGCGCAGTGTAAAGTTCCGTAGCCCATCTCAATAATGCGGACTCTGAGAAGACGGCATTTATGAACATTTTTAACGTCAAGAGTTCTGGCGGCTCATAAGAAGGAGTTATAAAATCCAACTTCACAAGTGAAATGTTCAAATAATTTTTAACGCAAATTTTGTTGCGAACAATTTACAAAAACACAAAATGTTGAAAAAATTTCCACGGGCAGGATTTGAACCTGCACCCTTTTTTTCTCAAGTGAAGTTAGAAAAAACATTTTAATACCTTTGTATATTTTTAAATGGCTCATATACTTAAATGTAGATACTATCGGTTTCAAACACCTGACAGCGTTATTTAAGTAGTTCCCAATGAGGAATTTGTACTGCGCCAATTACACTTGACTCTAACAAAATTTTGCTCTTTAAAGCTTAATAGTTCACAAACGGATGCCCTCAATCAAAAAACTGTTTCCACAAACCCGTAATATTTTTGAAATTGCTACATCCCACACTATGGAGTAGACAAGAAAAAAAATTACATCCCCACTTAAAATATTTTTCAAAATTTTACTTCACCACTTTGTCGGCATAATTAATATGTATATCCATGCCAAATTACAGCTTTCTAGTACTAAGAGTCTATGAGCTAGGGTGGGGACGGACAGACAGACAGACAGACAGACATGGCGAAACTATAAGGGTTCCTTGTTGACTACGGAACCCTAAAAAGCGAATTTGAAGCCAGAAAGACTGCCGTCTAATTAAAATTTCGAATTAGTAAATAGGTTAAATACTGTCCCCTACTGGTCAAAGCCTCTATCCTTGATACCATTAAATCATCACTACAATTAATTGGTATTAATTTGTTTAACCACCAATTAATTGGTTCAACCACCGCTTTAAAGTTGGTGATCACAACCCTGATTTCCATCAACTTTTATTAATATTTTTTTAAATATTGTTCTCAGCGTTTCGAATGGCCCATCTCGAAACCGGCCCGCTCCGGCGAGGTGCTGATGCTGCAGCTGCTGGCGCGGAACCGCTGGGGCAGCCCAAAGGTCCTCGGCGTTTACCGCTTAGGGCTGCAGATCCTTGTGGCGGACGGCCAGCTGTGCGTCACCGACACGCTGGTTGACGACCACAATAAGCCTGTTCCTGTGAGTATATTTAGTTCTTATTAATATTACATTTAGAAAATTTTTCTTTCTCTTCTCTGTGTCCTGGGCGTCTACCACCTGGGCCTACAAATCCTCGTGGCGGATTGCCAGCAGTAGACTTTGATGTAATACATTTACGAAGGAGCTCGAGATTATACAATTTCAGACACTCATCCGATGACCGGCCTTTGCGAAAATTGCTTAACCTCAACAATCGCAGGCCGAGCACGTTAACCACTGCGCCATCGAGCTCCTCGCTCCTAACTCAGCTTGTCATAGTAATCAAATACTAGCGGACCGTCCCTACTTCGCACGGGTGGACATTTAAAAAAATAAATCCTATGTTACTCAGCGCTAATGTAGCATTCTAATGGTGAAATAATTTTTTAAATCGGTCCTGTAGTTTTTGAGTTTATTCGTTGCCAACATACATACATACCTACATACTACAATAATACAAAGGTTTCCTCTTTATAATATTAGTATAGATAACTTACTACTACCACTACGCGGCGAAAACGGCCAGTCCGCAAATACAAACTTAGAATTCGTAAGGCAATATTGCACCTCGTTTGTCACCAGGTGGTAGGTACTAGTATATGCTTAATGCTATACAAAATCTCGTTCTCTTTAACGTGATAGCTAGGAGGTAATCTCGCACTAAGAAGGCTTTAACTAAAACGGAATTATAAACAACAAAAGAACACACACCGTTAAAAACGGTCGCGGTGCAGTTGTGTCATTAAACTTGCAGTATATTACCCGAACTTCGCTTAAAATACTTAGGTACTTGGTAGGTAAGTAATATTGAAACAAAACACAACGACAAGAGGCCTTGTTAAAATTATGTAGTTGATAACATTCCAAATTGTTTATTTATTCCAATCATTGCTCATGCATACGAGTATAATTGTTTACTTAGAATATACGTTAATTTCCAAGTATTGTGTTATATTCATTAGATGAAAGCCAGTTGACTTGTAATAATAAACTTCAAACCTCAATTTAAGTTTTCGTTGCGCTAAAATATTCGGAGTTTGTTTACAAAGTTTTGGGAATCTCTGAAATTGTTACAGGTACATTAAGAAACTCTTATACCTACTGTATTTCGAGATTAATTAGCAAGGAGTTTGTCCAGTAGCAGAATTCTTGTTCACTGTAGTGAAGACAAATTGCCGAGAAAATTACATAATAAAAGATTATTATGTGTAAGCTCCCATATTGAAGAGCGTTAAGGAAATTGAGATATTATATACAACATGTATCATAATAAACGCTCGTATAATTACTCGATGGCGCAGTGGTTAACGCGCCCGGTCTGCGATTGCTGAGGCTAAGCAACTTTCGCAAAGGCCGGTCATCGGATGGGTGATCAAAAATGTATCATCTCGAGCTCCTCCATGCTTCGGAAGGTACGTAATGCCGTTGGTCCCGGCTGCATTAGCAGTCGTTGACAACCACCAATCCGCACTGGGCCCGCGTGGTGGTTTGTGGCCTGTTCTCCCTATCCATTCATAAGAAGGCTCGTACCCCAGCAGTGGGGACATAAAATAAGTGATGTTGAGTTTGTCTAAGAATATTTTTTTAATAAACTTTACGTATTTTTATATAGGTACCTACATCACGTATGTTTATGTACGAATTGCTTTAATTAATTGTATAATATGTTTCACATTACCATCTTGTATAAATAATCTTAATTTATATTCATAAATACAAACTCGATCACTACTGATATTATCTGCAACTGAAATGAGTGTGACGTAAAATAACAGAATAACTAATAGTATTACCGGTAATAAATAGGTCACGATTAAATCTATAACGTACTTGGTTTGCTATGGAATAAATTAAAAAGTGTAATATTTCGACGAATATTTCATACTCTGCAGTTACGCCAATGGAAAACAGAATATCAGTATTCTCTTTTGAAATGTTGTTCCTGCGAAAAGAACACCAAAGCTGACATTAATTAATTTCAAATGCAAGAGCTTTCCGTCCTCCCGGTAATGTATTCCAAAGACATCTTGTAAAGGCTACATGCCGCCAGTTACATGTATAATTCACATGGGTAATACAACTCAATAAATAAGTTATTACTTTGAAAACAAGTCATCCTTAATTTCTCTTCATGCATTTTGGAACTGAACTTCAAAACTGACGGACTTTCATACAAACTTACTCCCCTATTTGTCCCTTTAGGGGATGATTTTTGGAGGTTGAAATGGGAAGAAGACCTTTGCACGGTAGCTAGTAGTATATTATGGTTTGATTAAAAAATGGGATGATTTCCGAAAAATCCTTTTTTAGTGGCCGGTTACGTCACACAATTAACCTACTGTCATCGAATAGGTTTCGCCTCGGCGTTGATGAATCAGACGGTTTGGACAAGTAATTTTATGTAAGTAAGTAAACAGCCTATAACTGTCCCACTGCTGGGCAAAGGCCTCCATCATTGATATCAAGTCATCGCTACAATTGATGGGTAATGGCTTGCGAAATGCAGGTTGGTGATCGATCACAAACCTGAGCTACGCACCCAAATACATTTTGCCTGAAGTAGGTATTGAACCTGGGACCTTCGGTTATGGGGACGAGCGCTCTGCCACTCAGCCACCAAGGCGTTATAGACGGTAATGTTGTTTTAGCTTACTATCAAATAAGACTATAATGACACTTTGAAACAATCTCGGATACGTAGTTCCAGGAGTTTATACATATAAATTATTAATTACTAGTTGACCCGCCGGACTTCGTACCGCTTTGACACGAACCGCTTTGACAGTTTCTATGACAACAAAACAAACAAAGATATCAAATGTTTCACAGCTAGGAACATTTTGTATTGGAAAATTAAATTGTCGTTTTTAGTATTTTCCGTTACTTATTATTTATGTTTCTCACCGTTTAAACCTTCCCTGAACTTCCACAAATATTTCAAAATCAAAATTAGCGAAATCGGTCCAGCCATTCTCGAGTTATACCAAATCAAACGAACAGCAATTGATTTTTATATATATAGATAAATTGTATTCTCTGTGTCTTGATATCCAAGGCGTAAATTAAACACAAGTCTAATGTGTCCAATTTCTCAGTATTTTTACCACACATTTATGGGAATTATCTTGAGAATCTCAATTAGGCATGTTTCAATACTGGGTATATTATTGTCACTAGTAGAAAATAGGGTAGAGTATCCTTTTAAAAAAGAATCCGTATCCTTAGAAAAATTGGTGTTCGATTAATTGATTAAAGAAAACAATGTTACGCCCCAAACACATCAACCCCCTGGGGGTTATATGACAGATCATAATTACTAGTTGTTGTTGGCCTGAGCGCTCGTACCAAATGGATTTAGTTATTGCGATTAATGGGCGTACGTGACGCATTTGAACGAGACCTATGTTTCTGAATACAATGGGTACATTCACTCCGCGTAAAGTCTTTGAGAGATGTCACACATTTTTCTCAATAAACCTATTTGCATCGTATCATATACGTACAATTTCCGCGCGCGATAGCATAAAGTGAGAACGTGCTCAAACCGTGACTACCTTTGTTACCTTCCATTAAGTATCACAAGAAAACAGTGCAAAGGAGAAACAGTTTGAGTAATGTCGGTTTTCATCAAAGATCCATAAGTTTTAGGTAACGAGATTTTAGGTGACGGTTGCCGAAGTGAAACTGTTTCTTAACAATCCCCGGAGGCTACCTAAAACTTAGGGCCGTCTCGGTGAAAGCATGCATGAGCGCAACAAAAAGTTTTTAAAACATTCAGCTGCTACACTTTAAAACGTCCTATGTTTAGCGGGTCCACTCAAGGCATTCAATTCCAAAATGTCATTAAATTAAAAGTCCATAAAATATATTGCATTAAAGCAAGGGTTTATTTTAAAAAATACTTAAAACCTACCGCTTAATGCTCATTTTGAATGGCGTGTGGCATTATAAAAACAGTGCGACAGACCAACACTCGTCACAGTATGATAACTTGTCATAAATCAATTGTGGCAGGTACGATTAGCAACGAAACTCGCTGGACATTTTAGTACAATGCCTTAATAACTTTACTCGAAGTTGACAAGCGCCTGTTACATTATTTAGTTGCTTTGTCAAAGTGTTAACAAAGGTGCTAAAATATTATTAAATTCTGTTGCTACCAACTTTGAGTTACAGCGATTCCTACTTTAACTTTTCTTGTAATTTTGTTATAGTTTGGGTTTCGCGCCAAAATGATAAATAGAAAATTGGATCATTCTCTCGTGCTCTAGGTTTGAGGAGCACTGAAATAGGTTTGCTGTATGCAAATTCTGTGCCATTAGACGTGTCTACACACGCACGGTAAATTTATTCACGCGGCTTTAAGCTAACAGCGCACGAACAATGGCATATTTATATATATAAAATCAATTCTGTTCGTTAGTCTCGCTAAAACTCGAGAATGGCTGGACCGATTTGGCTAATTTTGATTTTAAAATATTTGTGGAGGCTTAGGGAAGGTTTAAACGGTGAACACATATTATAATAAGTAACGGAAAATACTAGAAGCGACAATTTAATTTTCCAATACAAAATGATTTGTTTGTTTTGTTGTCATGGAAATGTCAATATATAAAAAAAAATTGATTTCGCTGATAAGCTCAAAAATGTTTAGGAGAGAGTTTGCTGTTATTTATAAACGGCTTTAGGGTTACGACTTAAAGGGTTAGGCTTTAGACTTAAAGGGTTCCTCAAGCCACACTGCTTGATCACGATCAAAACAACGTCAGATGGTTTCTAGAGGGAATGGCGTCACGCAAGCGTAAGCGTGCACCCGCACTCTACTAGATTCTCCGAGTAGTTTGGATAGGATTGGGATGATCTTTACAGGGTTACAATAGTGGTGTACTTACATTATAAGCATATGTGTATCTTAATCAGAGATTATACCCTAACTATCCTAACTAATAGTAATCTAACTTAATATGCGAAAGTGAGTTTGTTTGTTTGTGTGTATATTTGTTGCTTTTTCACGCTGCACGGGATGGATGGATTTGGATAAAATTCGGCATACAGATAGTTTATAACCTGGATTAACCATTGGATAGTTTTTATCCCGATATTCCCACGGGAATGAATGGAAACTGTCAAAGCGGTACGAAGTCCGCTGGGTCCACTAGTATATATAAAAAAATTAATTGATGTGCGTTTATCTCGCTAAAAATCGAGAGTGGCTGGACCGATTTGGTTAATTTTGATTTTGAAATATTTGTAGAAGTTTAGGAAAGGTTTGGACGGTGAGAAATATAAATAACATAATACATAATAGTAACGGAAAATACTAAAAACGACATTTAAATTTTCCAATACAAAATGATTTGTTTGTTTTGTTGTCATGGAAACTATCAAAGCGGTACGAAGTCCGCCGAGCCAGTTAGTATATAAATAAACAATTGCCGGTATAGCAGAATAGCGAGTGCAAATTAATCTTAACGAAGGACGGTAATAAATTGCTACTACTGACGCTATGACGGGAAACACAGACATTCACCTAGATACCCGAACGTTTAATAATGGTCGCCTGGTAGTTCACATTCAACCGTATCTTTTTAATGTTTAGGTGCTGAAGACCTTGAAAATGTTGCCATAAAAGGTGAAAAAAAAATTTTTTGCCTTCCTCTGATTCAAATCACGTCGAATATATTTTTGTAACACATATGTTACCTACAAAAATTTTATCTTTTGCACCTTCTTCTCTATATGAACCTTAACTATTCCAAGTCTCACACGCCCCCTGCGTGCAATGTGCTTAAAAAGGGGTACAAAGTTAAATCTTCACGTATACTACGAGAATATGTAGGGAGAGTTTATACGATGTTGACCTGGCATGAACACACGAGTTACCTTCTCCCAGTGACCACGGACCTTGCAAAGGATTCGAAACGTCAGTACAAAATAATCTAAATCAATGTGTTAAATATACGGGAGTAGATCCGTAAAAGTTGTTTTACTTAAATGTGTAGTGTTCGCGTAAACTTGAGAAAACAATATAACTACGTTCAGTTCTCATTCTTTTTCATTCTTTATTTTCACTGGACTCAATGCCTATCAAACCGAAACAAAGCAAAGCAAAACAATGCCGTTTAGCGACAGAAATAGGTCAGATTCTGAACAAGGCTATTTACTAATGCTAATTGTGAACCAACATTTAGTTTCATCGGACCATCAATATCTGCCTTTTTGCAAATTGGCGTTTTGCTCGGCTCACAGACTACATCATTTTCTATTTAGGCTTTCTGTTTACTGATGTTGGAATCGTTTAGTTTTAGCAAATGTTTTTGTTAACTTAGATCACATAAAGGGTTCTTGTATTAACAAGAATATAAATCTAGGCTTGTTTTCCATTACAGTATAATACTTTACAAAAACACAAATGTTGAAAAAATTTCCACGAGCAGGATTTGAACCTGCACCCTTCTGACATACCGGGTCAGGTGCTCTTCTAATTGATCTATCGTGGTTCTAACCAGCCCGCCGAAATTATTCAACCCTTTTTACTTTGGAAGCCAAAGGCGCCCATTCAATGTCAACAACTACCGTCACTAACATCCGATCATAATATTTTTACAAATATTAAAGATCACACACAACCCAGCTACCAATGACTTTAAAGTTTATACTGACACCCCCTACCAACCGTCAGGTTACAAAGTAGGTGTCAGACATCCTTGTGCAAGCACAAGGGAACATCTACGTCAGGTCATAACGCCAGACCAGGACGCGCTGAAGCGCATTCTTCATCCGGTACTATTAAGACTAGTGTCTCGAGCCAGTTGCCCCGTGGACACGTATAATCCACTACCTATTATCCAGATAGGTTACCGGAGCTGTAAGCTCGCTCACTTCTCGTTGCACTAAGAGCACAACTCGCAGATTTCACTGCTCGGGTCGTCGACTCTAAAGTCGACTACCAAATGTCCTCCTTGGTAGCGGAGTTGTTAGCCCATTCACTTCTCAGTACCCATCCAGGCACCTTGCCAGTTTCACAATCCTACGTGGCTGGCTCGACCGGAGGTATTGCACCTAGCGGGACCTCTACTAGTTATCCAGACTAGTGCCGGAGATGTTGGAGTTCTGCTCAGTGAAAACCACCGAGCATAGCAACCAACTATGGGCAACTCACGTGCCCCGCAAGTCCTTTCGCATCAGGCCCCTCGAGAACGCTACTTAGACCCGCTAGCTGTGCACGAAATGGAAGCCTGGCCATCAGCAACCAGGCAAACGAACATTCCCACTTCTACAGCTAACCACATGCCACCACGAGTCCAACCCATGTCCGGGACCTGCCGGAGACGCCCGCGAAGGCATAACCGGCAGGGGGCCTAGGATCCGGAACTCCCGTGGTACCCTTGAAATCACAGCCGGACCCGTAGTTCCAGCTGCCATACCCTACCTATCAGGGTGAGTAGATAGGGATAGGATATTAAAGAACAGTTAAGAAGTAGGCAAGCTATTTATATATATAAATCTAATATAAATCTATAATATCTATAAATAAATAAATAAATAAATAAATAAATAAATAAATAAATAAATAAATAAATAAATAAATATAATGTTCAAATAATTTTTAACGCAAATTTTGTTGCGTTTGTTCGCCTTTGGCTTTCAAAGTAAAAAATGTTAAATAATTTCGGCGGGCTAGTTAGAACCGTGATAGCTCAATTGGAAGAGCACCTGACCCGGTATGTCAGAAGGGTGCAGGTTCAAACCTGCTCGTGGAAATTTTTTCAACATTTGTGTTATTGTAATGTTCGTAACAAAATTTGCGTTAAAAAATTATTTGAACATTTTAGTGAAATACTTACTTTTAATTGACTTGATTTATTTCACAGAAAATATTAAAACAAAATACCAACATATTTTTTCAATTAAATAATAACCATTTTTTTTCTTAATAAAAATATTTTGACATGCCTAGTTAAAACCCTTGATGTCAGTTGATAAATCGAACTCAAGCAATAAATCATAAAAAGAAATACTTAATCAACGTAACACTACCTGAAGCTTTGTTGTAAACCCATGGTGCTCTAATTTAGACATATTGCCCTTTCTCTAATTTAGATATATTGTCCTTATACCTTTTGGCACAAAAGGCCATGCGAACGCAACAAAGACATTGAAATATTGAGCCAATCCGACTTTGATAAGGAGTCAATTTGGACCTGTAGCGCGAATGACGAGCTCGATCGATGCGTTTCTACAGTACGTGTTGAATATCTTGTATACGTGTATACTACGGATATAGCTGGGCAAAGCGATGGGCTGATACATACGTTATGTCCGCAGAGTGAACCGGGTCCGCTCTTGCTCATTTAATTTTTACAAGTTATGAATTGTTGTAGGTACATTCTTCTCTCGAGCTCGATGACACAGTGGTTATCGCGCCCGGTCTGCGAGTGCTGAGGTTAAGCAACTTTCGCAAGAGCCGGTCATCGGCTAGGTGACCAAAAATTTATCATCTCGAGCTTCTGAAGCTTCTGTGCTTCGGAAGACATATAAAGGCTCGTGCCCCAGCAGTGGGGACATATAATGAGCTGATGATGTGATGATGATGATGATGATGATGTACATTCTTTCAATGTACCTAAATATTTTCAGTTTTCGTTATGGCGTTTCATTTTTATGTTTTATTAGTACGTGCTTTAGAAATATGTAAATTTTTTTTTGTATGTATGCAGAAGAATAACCAATGAATAAAACTGAAAAATATCGAGAAAAAGGCATGCACTTATTGAGATTATTACCGGTTCTTCTCAGCACAAAGTGAGCCCGTAGACTTAAAATGGCGTAGTGATATAAGCCAGAGCTATTTCTTGCAGCTAGAATTGAACAAAGACACTTTTGAAACTCTCCTGTATTTGAGCAGGGAGATTTTTGCTGCACGCCTGAAAATTTCATTCTTGAACCCGCTTTTGGCACGAATGTTTCACCTTTTGAAGGTGAACAAGACTCTAATTATGAATATTTTAACAGCGCACACTCATTACATTCTACAGAAAAGAAAATACCTACGTTCGTTCTAACGCAGCAGCTGAAATTCAGTGAATGTGCACTCGAATTTTAGAGTGGCTACGAAAAGCGTGGCCGCTAGCTACGCCGTAGCATTTCGTATTTGCTACGGACACCGAAGGTGTGGATTACGTGCAGCGGTCTCTGTACATAGCCCGGCCCCGGGCTAATTGCTACGTTTCCATTGAGAAAGCCACGTTTGCTCAGTGGCATGTAAGAGCGATGCGCGATTGTAGCTTCGGGTAATTCATTCCTATTTTGCTAGTTTTATTCTTTAACAAATTTAAGATGAATTTTATTTTACCACAGCTCACGAAAATTTTATAGTAGGCCTAGCACATACTTCTATCGGATGTTTGAGTTTTAAAACCTATAAAATGACGTTTGTCGAATGTGAGTTCTAATAGCGGACGTTGTAGCGTTGTATTAATCTACATACTCGTACAATAATCCTATTTTACGCTACGATACGGATAAGAAAGTTGTTCGTGCTTGGTTCTCTATCTCAGAATATCTATAGCCAATTGCTGTCCAATGCTGAACGTAAGCCTCCCCTAAAGAGCGCCAACCATCCCGGTCCTGCGCAGTTCGTAGAAAGAATACAAGATTTAAAATAAACTTTAATGTATCACCACAAGCGTGTAAAATTGCACGCGCGGAAATTCCGTCAAACCCCAAGCGTGCAAAATTGAACGCGGCGCCACACTCGACATTTGAACTTAAATATCGTATTTAGAGTCTACTCTGTATGATTAAGTTTAGCTATAAACAAACTAGGATTAATTTGCTACACTCTGAATACCCAACAACTTTATTTTCTGTGCGTTTTCAATTTTATTTCTCAATGCCAATTTTTTTTTTCCGCCAAATCGCCATTTTACGTATTACGTCATCGGCGCAGGTGTTTTTTTCGGAGTTTAAAAGGTTAATTAATAATAATAATAATAAGAGCCTCGATCAACACCTAGAGAGGCTCTCGCTGAAAGGTTGGGTTAAGGGTCAGATGCAAAAGGCAGTACTCCTAGACACGGTACGTATTGTCAGAAGGTTCCTCACTCTGCAGCCCTGACCACCGGTAACTTGGGCCCTGCCCCGCTGCTGGTGGTACTCTAGGATTAGGTTTTTATAATGTTTTATTGTTTTTATATTAAAATATTGTAAAAATCTAGTTTTAAGAAAGAAAATAAATAAAGGAGATAATAATAATAAAACGTTTATTTTCTCTTCACAAATGATCGTTCTTAAAGTAATGAAAACAATGTACATGATAATTTTTTGAAGATTCATTTGTGAGAGACTGGTGTCTGAGCTGATTAAGTCTAATAAACTTTTTGAAGTATCTAGATTTTAAATATATTTAATAAAATTTACACGTAAAACTACATTTACAACTTGTAGATAAATAACGAAATACTAAATTATTGTGTAAAAGTGTTTTATTAAATCTACTGGATAATTAACAAACAATATTGTGGAATTTTATAATTACAAATAAACTTATATGAAAGAATTAGCGGATGCTTATAGATTATAATAGACTCTGTGTGGTATATCTACGCTACTTAATTTGATGTAGAAAAAAGGTTTAATGTATCAAAATCTTTTCAAGAGCTGCAAATAAAATGGTACACTCAAATAATGTTTTTCCTACTTAAGCAACAATTAATCGGGACTAGCGTGACAAATAAGATCCAGGAGGGCTGTCCGGAGTCCGGACAAATCTGTGCACGCAAGTTCGTGATTAATTACGGTCCCCTGGAGCCGTCTACTTAGGTATGCTGAAAGATATCTGAGCATTCTGTGTAATACAATCTTTCTAGTTTCTGGAACGTACCTACTTTTCTTCTCTTTTGTTGAGTTAAGATGAAAAAACACTTTATTCGAATCTACTCGTGTTTATTTTTTTATGTAGCCTATGTTGTGTCTCACTGCTGGGCAAAGGCTTCCCATTCTGCGTCCCCACTCGCCTCTACCCTGGGCCACCTCACAAAAAAGGGTCAATAAAGTTATTATTTTTCTGCGGAATACTCACATTTTTGTACTTTTTAATGTATTGATATGTATGATATATATGATTTACCGTGTCCTGAAATTATGTTAACTTTCAGTTTCATTGTTTTTATTTTATGATTGTACGTGTGTGTGTGTGAGTTTGAAGAATTTATCTATCTACCTGTCTATCCTCAAAACTAAACTTCTGTTTTAATTACTAAGAAACCCCACAACATAAATAATTTTTGTATCATTATATTTTATAATGTCACTCCTCTTTTGTTATTAATTTTGGTATTATACAAAACTCTTTACAGAGGGCTTAAGCGCCATTACTAAAATGGGTTTTCTCCTTTACATTTTTAAAGGGGTTGGTACAGCTACAGCATATAGAAAATGTTCTATTAAAAGTCTCCCGTTTTTCCTTAATTGTCTCAGAGACATGGATAATTCAATACGAAGCGCCGTGTTGGGCTCACACGAGCGTGTTACTAATTAGAAATCAGCAACATTGTAAATAAAGGATATTTTTACCGCCATTGTAGTCTAGTGGTTTGATTACCGGTCTGAGATCCAGAGGTGCTGGGTTTGATTCCCAGCGGGGAGTACATGTTTGAACTCCGATAATGGTGGAAGTGCTTGTTTCAATTCTCCCTGGCTACCTACCACCACCTTATCCCAATATGTAGCTATAACATTACTATAGTAGCATTGTTGCGTTTAACAGTTAGAGATAAGAAAGTCATTGCAGTTCTTCAGTAGTTGAGAGTTCCGGATGAAATGCGCTTTTAATTCGGCCTTATCATCACCTAACATAAGGGGAGAATCAAAGAGAATATCAAAATTAATCAATCAAAAGTGAATCAAAAGAAAAATTAACCGACGTGATATGGTTTAAAACATCCGATGCTTTATTTTTCTATAGTTGTCATTAATGGCACACATAAAACGAGTACGAAATATATCTGACATGTAAAATAAAAACACCACTCTTAACCGATTATTGCACTGATATAAGGAAAACGGCAAATGTTGTTTATCATGAAAAGAAATTGACGGCCTCCCTCGCCGTCGCGTCGGAAACGTTTCAAGCTAACCCGTACGAGTAAAATTCGATAACAAACGAAAGATATAAATTGTAGAATTCTTTCCGAGATGGGACACCAAAGAATGGAAACAAAGGTGAAGATAAACCTCAGAAAAAATTGAGCATCTTTCTCAGGATGACTACGATCAAAGAGCGACAGAATAACGCTTTAAATTGCAAATTGGAGCGGCAACCATTTATTTAACAATGCCCTTGTTTCAAACTACAAATCGACTTTAAATTAGTTAAGTACTTCTCACTTCGCAAAAGACTCATAATCACTTCATATTAATAAAATACAGATTATTCTAGTACCTTTTAATAGTTTCACCTCTGATCTTACAGTTTATTAGCTCTCTCCATCCGACTGGTTGTCATGAAGAATCTCTTGAAAGCGATAAGACCGCCAAATTGACAAAAAAATAAATAATTTACAAAGTTTGTAAATTATTTATTTTTTTGTTCATGTTTATGATTTATAGTGTTGCAATAAAAGTATTATCTATATGTCTATCATAATCACTCAATTTGATATTATAATGAAAATTTAACGTGATTGAAAATGAAATGAACTGCAAGGTTCATTTGGCTATGGCTAAAGTTATAATTAATTTCTGTTGTGGAGCGGCAATTTAGGTGGAAAGGAAGTTAATTTATGGCGGGAACATTTTACATTTTAAAACATAATTAACCTATATAATAGTATTAACCATGGCGTCGGATAAGGAAAAGAACAACTGCTACTTTGATACTTCACAGTTTGCAATTTAAATACCTAAAAACAAGAAGTGTCGAAACATTCTGTAATAATATTATAGTATCATCATGTCCGTATGTCTGTATGTCTTTAACAAATCTAATAGTAATAATAATAAGGTTCCTCACTCTGCAGCCCTAACCACCGATAGCTTGGGTCTATCCCCACTGCCGGTGGTAACCTAGGTTAAGTTTTTTATAATATTTTATATTGTAAATATGTTTTTATATAAAATATTGTAAAAAAATTTCTTAATAAAGAGAATAATAATAATAATAATAATAAACGATCAAGGGTCAGATTCAGAAAGCAGTACTTCTTGATACAGCACCTATTGTCAGGAGGTTCCTCACTCTGCAGCCCTGACCATCACCGGTAGCTTGGGGCCTGCCCCGCTGCTGGTGGTACTCTAGGATTAGGTTTTTATAATATTTTACTGTTTTTATATAAAAATATTGTTAAAATCTAGTTTTAACAAAGAAAATAAATAAAAAGAATAAGAAAAATAATAATAATTCATAACAAGTGATTACACCCTGTAACTACTTGGTTTATACCCGTAATTACAGAGAAAACCAGCTTGTAGCTAAGAAAAAAAACATACTTGCGAATAATAATAATAATAATACGATTCTGTAAAAAAGTAATATTTAGACTAAATCTTCCTAACAATGGGAAGACTTCCGGTAGGCTAGACAATCATGCCGGGCGGAAGAAATTTGTTAATGAACAGCCTCCTTTTAATTCCTGAAATTGCTGATTTCTTTTTTCTAATTAAGCTCCTTAAACTCATTTCGTCATGGAATTAAAAAAAAATGTGCAAAACCTTCTTTCTGGCTTCAGTACACAGAACATCAGAGTTCTTTTAAGCCATAAGCATGGCCCATTAAGTAATAATTTTACCTGTCTGTAAAGTAAAGCATTATATATGTTTCTGTAGGCACATTTTAGCATCATCATAATCATCTTTCCTATAAACGTGCCACTGCTCGAATCAGGTCTTCCCACACAAGCACTTAGGGAAACCAGGTTATACATACCACACCACGCTAGCCCATAGCGAGTAGATGGATATAAGGCCTATGACATCATGTCATATGGTATTTGCCCATTACAGCGGCATACCAGAAGCGTTACAGAATCTCCGACGGGCGCTTCGTTTCTTCGGCTTGAGGAACCCTTTAAGTTTCTCGCCGCCCCCAAAAAAGTCCGGTGACGCTGAAAATGCCGTCTTAGGCTCTCTTTAAATAAATGTTGTCTACGAAACGTTTTGTCTTTGCCTGACAAAACGCTTTTAACTCTTATAAATCACAAACGAGTTTATAGTGTTCATTGGATTCAACAAGTTTCATAATTATTATAATTAATTCCGTTACTCCAACATTGACTGTAAGTACATCACAAATGGGCAGTTAAATGAGTATTTAATATTAATTTGCAATCGGAACACGACACAGCCGCTACGTATTTGCGATTTTCATTCAGTACGTGATAAATATTTAATGAAGTAACGGACAAACAAATAGAAATTTGCGTGAAATTGTTTTAAACCTTTGTCCGAAATGTTGTGATGTAATACTGTAGCTTTGTAATCGAATATTCGACAGGCAGAAATATTCATTATTCGTGAGTAGGGCTACGTTATATGTAATTATACTTTGTATATGTTCATGAAATGTATAACAAATTTAGATTATACATTGCCACATGATAAAGCTACATCTAATTTGCATTGGTTAGTTATTAGCAGTTCAACCTAACCGATCAATAGTTGTCAAATGAAAATGCCACAATAAACAATGTTAGGGTATAAATACTTCGGCGTATTCATCGTTGTGTCGGAAGAATATTAAAATTTGAAGTTAAAACATTTTAGGCCAACTTTTATTCTAGGCAGAAGAGCGGGCCCTCCCAACACAGTTTATTCTTAACTTACAGGCTAACATTGAAAAAAAATACCAACAATATAAGCTAGATAAAATATAAGAACTTTAAAATAAGTAAAATTTCCAACAAAATTTCACAAACAGATATTTCCACTTTAATGGGTGTCATGCTCATTCCATTACAACAAACCCCTCTGGAGAATTATGTCGCTTCGCTGTTTGCTTTTGTAATGATTACTTGTGGCGTGTTCACCCATATTTTTACGGGCCACATTTTATCATTATCAGTCCATAAAAGTCCCACGGCTGGGCCACATGTACTAGGGCACGTTGGGAGATTGGGCCATAACTCACTATGCTGGCCCAACGCGGGTCGGTAGTAGATAGGCTGTCATGTTACGACAAGCTTGAGTAGCGGCTTAAAGTGCCTTCTGAAGCATTTAAATGAAATCAAGAACAATTAAAAAATACAATTATTTCTACGTAGTTAAAGATTTTCCCATTTTTTTAGATACTGGGGTATGTATCATAGTGTATTTTTTAACAACCAAAACTACGAACTACGACTACAAAGGGATATGACAATTTATTTCAAGGGCAGGTATTCTATTAATTATACAATTATTTAGTGTACAAGAGTTTTTCCAACTTTTTGGTTTCGTGGTTTTTTATATTTTTTGGGGAGAGTTTGCTAATATCCTCAGACGGCATTTTTAGCTTCACCGGGCTTTTTGGGGGTGGCGAGAAACTTAAAGGGTTCCGCAAGCCGTGTGAAACAAAGCACCTACGGAGGTTATCGAGAGGGAACGGCATCACGCATAAGTGCTAGATTCTCCGAGGCGTTCGGATCGGAACGGGGAGCGGTTTAACCCGAAGGCGCTTTTAAAGGCTCGGACCTCGGCTCGGGTTGACCGGGCGGTTTCGTGGGGGGGGGGGGTAAGAGCCCATAGATTCATGTACTTGGAATTTTGCTAGTGTGAACCGGGTCTACGAACTCTTGTTCTACGAGTACGGTGTCTTGGGCTTATTCTAGTGTGCAATGAGTAGTGTACGTAAGTTAATGTAGGTATTCAGTTAAACGTGAGCAGTGGCGTAAATAGTAACTGAATTAAGATGTTGCGATTCTTGCATCATTGATTGAAAAAAAAATTATGCATCACCAACTTTACCAACAAATCGCAAGACTCCGTTTAAAGTTTGAGAAACGGTATAATCAGCTGCACATTTCAAGGGAGGTAGATACTGTACTTGTGTACAACAGCCACTGACGTCGGGAAATTTCAAAAGCTAATTACAAGTCTGACGTCTAATTAACCTTCTCGTCTGGGCTTGTTAAAACTGAGCTGTATCTCAGCTGACTTTTAAATGCCCAGATTATTGGCTCAGGAGATTTAGAAGATTGATTTATTTTGATGGATTCAAGTTATAAAAAACAACTTTTTTATTTTTTATTATTTCAATCAATCAAAGGTAATCTTCAAATACACAGACAGGTTATTCATACACAATATCTCAAAAATCTATCGATCTCGAGTCGAATCTCTTGTGTTTAGTTTATTCATTATTTTATATTTCTAATAATTGATTATAGTTTTTCTGAAATGAAATACCAAAAATTTATTTATACCTTAATTGATGAACTGAGGATAGTTTTGTGGGCCGCGTTATTAACAAACCTTTTTTTAAATAACAGTTTAAGTTGGCTACAAAGTTAAAATTAAAACTAAAAATGTTGTATACTGATCTCCAAACTTCAGTATAAAGATAATGATGAAGGTGAAGAAGAGGCACTAAACTAAACGTCATTGCCCGTACCTACTAATAATCAGAAGTTGTTTTTAGCTTCGAATAGTTATTCCGTGTTTTGTTTCTTTTACTCCAATTTGAAATAACGTTTACATGACGCGAACAAAACACGGAATAACTATTCGGACCTTATTCTTTGTTTATTTGTAAAGCAGTTGGTGTCACGAATGACTACGGACTGCGGTGGCCGCTTTCTTTTTGGCGTGCTGTTTGCTCCTTCCATCATCATTATGAGCCTACATTAGTCCACTGCTGGACACAGGCCCCTCCAAGTGCACGCACGCACGCACGATTCGCGGCTACTCTCATCCAGCTCTTGCCACCTAGCGAAGATCGTCGCTCCACCTAGTCTTAGGGCGTCCAACGTAATAGTCCTGCTTGCTCGTTTGCCGGTTCAAAACACAAAAAGAAATACTTACTTGGCACTAGTACGACATGCAGTAAGTACCTGTTTCATTGTGGTTCGTAACAAAACCCGCTTGTTGCACGAGTCTAGCGGTATTTGACAGCAGCTGATACTTGTTGCGCAAAAGCTTCGAACGATTCGCTTAATGGATTTGGCGATTCGCCAAAACTTCACAAATTCTAAGTAAATGCATAATTTATTTTCATAACACATTAGTATTTAATCTATGTTTATAATTTGCGTTGGTGGCGCCGATGTGTTATTGGCATCGATCGTAAATGTTAAGCTGCCTTCACGATCAGTGCTCGGATGGGTGATCAAAATATTATTTAATGTCAAATATGATAAAATTTTACAAGGAACAATCAACCAGCATCTAGTAGGAATCGAACCCACAAACGACCTTTGGATAGCCGGTCCAACGCTGTGACCGCTGAGCTACCGAGGCCCCAGAAGACTTTTTAAAGTTTTTATAGTTTTTGAATTTTTCTAGTAGTTTGTGATTTACGCTGCAAGTCAGCGGTGTTAGTTTTTTCTAGTAAAATTTTATTTTATAACTATGTATCGTATTGTGAATGCGAAATTCAAAATAATATAATGTCAGATAGTTTTGTCATAAGTTTATATAGAGATAAATAATTATAAAACATAGTGATAAAAAATTAAACGCATACCCGACCCAGCCAGGAATCGAACCTGGGTCTACCGCAATCCGGGCGGCTCCACTGACCGCTATGCTACCGGGAAGGCTGTCGTAAGCGCTGAATTTTGTCGCTGCTTTTTAATTTTTGAATGATAATAGCAGCAGAGTGCCATCTATCCAACGGTCATTGCAATTGATAGCCATGTAGATTCATCTTTACAGATGAAATATCACAAATTTGATGACACAACGCTATAGTAAATTATATTAAATTATAATAAAAGGTTCGGATAGGCGTTTAATTTTTTCACTGTATTTTTTATGTATTTAATTCAGATTCAGTGCAGCAATTAGCACTTTAAAAAAAAAGAAAATTTCAATAGAGTTGTT
Source organism: Eudonia mercurella (assembly GCA_963082485.1). Lineage (NCBI taxonomy): Eukaryota > Metazoa > Arthropoda > Insecta > Lepidoptera > Crambidae > Eudonia > Eudonia mercurella. The sequence continues at coordinate 3,986,309 of OY720022.1, forward strand.
TAACATTTTGGTTTCCATAATGTATGTAGCTTGTCTTGTTACTTAGTTTTTAATAAGGCTCTGTAATGTAAAATATATTGGACACCATAACTTAAACATTTTCCCTAGACCGAAAACCAATGTAAAACTTCAACATGCCTGTTAAAGGGTTAGCGCTGACACAAGAGTAATGTTCGTTGATAATGGTCTCCGTTACAGGTCGACTTGTTGCGCCTAAGGAAAACTCCGGTCGCCATTTCTTGGCATATAGCCAAACCAACGCAACATGTGCTATGAAAACTGAATGGATATGCTGGAAAAAGTGACGATGAAATTAATGCTAGTATAAAAAGTGTTTGACAACTAAATATTAATGACATTTTAATAATTCATTAATGACAGTACACAGCTCACTATAGTGTGATTAATTCATGCAATAAATACCTACCTATGACTATGACTATGACTAATCTATAACGTCATCTTTATTCACTTAGTGAATAACCTCGTTGCTTACAAAATGACTAAGGTTCTATATTTTAAGCTGTGTGGAAGATACATTTTGTAATTGTTTGTTATTCCAAATAAATAAAAAGAAAAAGAGGAGAGAGGAGCTCGATGGCGCAGTGGTTAACGCGCCAGGTCTGCGAGTGCTGAGATTAAGCAACTTTCGCAAAGGCCGGTCATCGGATGGGTGACCAAAAAATTATCATCTCGAGCTTCTCCGTGCTTCGGATGGCACGTTAAGCCGTTGGTCCCGGCTGCATTAGCAGTCGTTAACAACCACCAATCCGCACTGGGCCCGCGTGGTGGTTCATGGCCCGTTCTCCCTATCCATCCATAGGGAAGGCTCGTGCCCCTGCAGTGGGGACGTAAAATGAGCTGATGATGATGATGATGATGAAAAAGAAAAAAATATAATTATTATCATTTGCATGTGCCTTCTACTCTATCTTACGTATTTGGCGTCATAAAATGCGAAATCTGAAAGGAGTAAAAAAATTATGTTGCAATTAAACGATATACCACTTAAATATTATCGATTACAGTACGCAATGCCATTAAGTTAAAAAAAAACTTAATAATTACTACAACTAACATAATTTACTATGAAAATATTAATTAAACTGTACAAATAAAAGGGTCTTTGTCCTGTCTATTTCGTATCAGCTCCGAGAATATAACTAGTTTAGAGCTTTGAACCTTAGCAAAGTTCACATTACGAAACTGAAAATCAGAAATCACAAAGGAGTTCGAGAGAGCTGATAAAGTTTCAATCACGTTCTTGTCGTAATTTCAAAAGTTTGCATTGATAACTTATCACTATCTGTAGAACTATTAGTAAGTTCGAACCGAAATAAAATTGTTTCTAAAGGATATACGAGTATCAAGGCAAAACCATTTCAAAAGTTCTGATAGTGAAAAAAGATAGAAATGAAATGAAAATCCTTTATTCCATTTAGGCATATATATATATATATATATATATATATTTTTTATTTTTTTATTTTGCATTATGAGAAACATACAGCACATAATAGTTCAGATTACAGTACACAAAATATAATACAAAGCCCAATTAAGTTTTTACCAAAAATTTATAAGTACTGAGTTTACACAACTGTTAAGAAAAAAAATAAGTTAAAAGACTTTGACAATAAAATTAATATGTTAAATATGCAGTTACCCAAATAAAAAATAAATAATAATGAAAAAAGAAATTCACAAAAAATATTTTCATTATGTATTAAAATTGCACTTATGAACGTCAAATAGTTACTAAAAAAAATATAAGTTAATACAATAATACTTAAAATATATAATTTAATAAACAATACATATGTATGCAATGCGATTGATATCATTAAAATATGTGGAATTTTCGTCCAAATTGTATAAGCTTGACACATTAATTTTAATTTTACTTGTATTCTAGCTAGACCAACCCAAGTACCAAACTTGCTACAATTATACGTTTTAAATAATTTCAAAGTTGCATCAGACACCACCTTTGTTAATCATTCATAACAAACTTGCTCGTAAAGCATAATTAATCAATAAAGTAAACCAAATAATGTATCAATTGCTTTTGCCAGCAACACTAGCGATGTACATATTAGCCCTATTTTTAAAATCATATAATTTAATATATATTCTGTCATTGATTATAATCTTATGACATGCGCGTAACGATTATAATTATTAGGACGAACTTCTACAGCCAGAATCCATTTGATATAACTATGATAAAATAATATATTTTAACTAACATTGTATAAATATATATTCCCGTAGTGAGCGACCATTAAGTATAGCAACATTTACATACTAATAGATTTACCATTTACCGACCATTTACAGATTTTCGGCAAACGACCACAACAAGCGAATCGCCTAGGGCACCTTTAAAGACAGCCATGTTTTGTGGTGCTAGTTCAATTATCTGAAGACAAAAAGCCAAGCTAACAATCTTATCTCAAACTGCCGGAACACAACAATGTTCATGCCATTTGCTGTTATGCCGGCAAACTTCCTTAATATGATTGAAATCTCCAAGCATTTCTGAAATTCACGACAAAGATTTTCACCAATGCTACTTTTGAACACATTTAAATAAAGCTTATAATGAATTAGGTATATCGTTTGTATAAAGTACCTAAATGATAATTATGGATTCCTTATTTTTTTTACTTTAGATACTCAACATTAGTGGGCTTTCAGTCGCATTATAGTCACCAGTGACTTCGAATACGTATTATAATATCTAATAATCTATATATTAATACGTGAAGCAAAAACTTTGTACTCGTTTTTACGATAATTGCGCGGACGGAAGAGTATTAAATTTCGCACACTTATAGTTTATATAGAGAAAGTTACCAGAATGTTAATATTTTTTTTTAAATATGCATAAATAGTACATTAAATCGACAAAGGCAACATTACACACACTACCATGTATTTGCCAATCGGAACTCACATTCTATCGTTTTTAATTTTTCATTGCTTAGGATACAATCCGTGCAGTCTTAATAAAATTACGGTCGAATTTTGACCACTGGGCAACCACTAGTAATAAATAATAATTTTGCATGTTGGAGGAAACACTCGTTATAATATCAGTGTGAAAACTATTATCACCGTATCACAAATGGCACCCAGCTAGGGTAGATAAAATAATATAACACTTTTCTAATGTCGAATAAGTGAGTATGCACCCCTAGGGTCTTACAAATAAACAAAGAATAAGGTCCGAATAGTTATTCCGTATTTTGTCTTTTTTAATCTAATTTGAAATGACGTTTACATGACAGGAACAAAACGCAGAATAACAATTAGGACCTTATTTTTTGTTTATTTGTAAGGCACCTAGAGTACTGTAATTACCGCCTCTGCCCTCTTAATATTATTACAAAAAAATATGAGACTGATAAATTCAATGTTACGCAAAACATTTGTTGTTATTTTTCAGAATCGGATAAATAAACAGTAATTTAACTTATTAAAGGTAGATATATACAGGGTGGCTCATTCAAATCGGTCAGTATGGGAATGTCTGAAACTATAAGACATACGAAGATTTGTTCTTAGGAACCATGTCACCGATTTTGATAACAAGAAAAACTGCATTCATACATTTGAAAAAAAAACTGTACCCAGCTCGGGAATCGAACCCGGTTCTTTTGAAAAAATAAACTTACACTTTTTCTATTTAAATATCGATTGTGTAGGTCTTACGCTGTAAATGTCTCTAAGAAACATGATGTCTAAAATGAATAAAATGCATTGTTTTGACATACTTTAATTTATCATAGTAGGTGTTCGAAGTGACCACCGTTTTTTTCAATACAATATTTTAATAATTATTTTTTATTATATTAATATTTTAAAGATTTAATGCAATGCTAATGCCACATGATAAGGTGTATGTAACAAGTAGAGAGGTACATACAAACAGTCATAGAGACAATTTTACATGCCTTAACTTGTTGAATATTGTAACGGTGGTCACTTCGAACACCTACTATGATAAATTAAAGTATGTCAAAACAATGCATTTTATTCATTTTAGACATCATGTTTCTTAGAGACATTTACAGCTTAAGACCTACACAATCGATATTTAAATAGAAAAAGTGTAAGTTTATTTTTTCAAAACAACCGGGTTTGATTCCCGAGCTGGGTACAGTTTTTTTTCAAATGTATGAATGCAGTTTTTCTTTTTATCAAAATCGGTGACATGGTTCCTAAGAACAAATCTTCGTATGTCTTATAGTTTCAGACATTCCCATACTGACCGATTTGAATGAGCCACCCTGTATAATCAATGAGAAATGTAATTGCTGATGGAATCAAAACCACACACATTCCTTGTGACAACAAGATTTTCGGATGATTGACTTCACGCTTAATAATAATTGGCAACTGTACCGGGCAGGTTCTGGGAAATAATTAAGCATTCATTTGATGCGTTATCATATCAAGCATGCTTTTAATTGGGCGTATTATTCTGGACATGGAAATGTGAATTGTGTATTTAGGTGCTCTCATTTTCCTGTGACGTAGGTAAATCTTGCGGAATTGGGAGATGCCTATGGATTGTAACCTTTTTCGATTCATCATCATTGCCATTTTATGTCCCCACTGCCTTATTGGGAGAACGGGCCATAATTCACACGTGAGCCCAGTGCGGATTGGTGGTTGTTAATGCTAGCGCAGCCGGGGACCAATAGCAACGACAGCACGGAGGAGCTTGAGATGATAAACTTTTGGTTACCCATCCAATGGCCGACCTTTGCGAATGTTGTTTAACCAGTTCTTCGATTTTTTGTGATTAATAAATGTTTCGTAAGTTAACCTTGAAGGCGAAGGTGGATGGAGATACAATCATTAAAAGTAGTTTGGATATGTCGCTGTGGCAAGAGAGGAATGAAGAAGTTGATAACAAATTAACAAATAGATAGTCAACTTTATTACAATTAATTGTTTGTGCCTCTTAACAATGTCCTGTAACTCGTAATAAATGAATTGGGTCACGATATACTGTTATTATTAATTTCCGAGATAATCGAGTCATATCAAGTATTGACGTTCACAGTAATGAGAATATTAGAAGTCGATACCTCTACCTACGTGTGGCTCTTTCAATAAGTGAGAACTCATTATTGGAATATATTTTTTTTCACATCTTTCTTCTAAATACTAAAAAAAACAATACTTACAAATGTGGTAATTTTGTAGTTCATCATCATTATCACGATTTCATCTCATTCCGCACTTAGGGGAATACTTTTTCCGCCGCAAAGAATGGTTTGATAACAATATACTTATTACTGATATAAATCCCTAAAAACCAGACCATCTTCATCAAAGGAAACAACATAACGAACAAAAGACAACTCGACAAGATGTTTTCAAAATTTACCTATTAGTAATGCATAAGCCGAGAGTGGTTTTTGCACCCCAGTTTTGAAGGGGGATATCCCTTCAAAACTGACCCTTCAAGACAAGAAATTTGGGTCATAATTTAGATAACACAGAACCATGGGTTAGTAGGAAGTAAGTAGTACTTATGAATATGTTATTAAAATATAATCATTTGAAAACAGATCAAACGCTTTGTTTGATCAGCAGGTGAGCAAAATAAGGGAGAGTCATATCTCTATCTACAAAAGATAAATAAATAAGCTAGATAAATAATTATTAGGATTCGTTGTACCTAGATGTTTGTAGCTATTGGTTTTACACAACTACATCCTATAAGATGTTCGATGTCAACACAGCCGCACTGGAGGAGCTCAATGGCGCAGTGGTTAACGCGCTCGGTTTGCGATTGCTGTGGTTAAGCAACTTTCGCAAAGGCCGGTCATCGGATGGGTGATCAAAAATTTATCATCTCGAGCTCCTCCGTGCTTCGGAGGGCACGTTAAGCTGTTGGTCCCGGCTGCATTAGCAGTCGTTAACAACCACCAATCTGCACTGGGCCCGCGTGGTGGTTCATGGCCCATTCTCCCTATCTATCCATAGGGAAGGCTCGTGCCCCAACAGTAGGGATATATAATGAGCTGATGATGATGATAATAACGATGATGATGATGTTGATGATGATGATGATGATGATGATGAGACAGCCGCACACTTTCAACGTAGGGTCATGCTCCAGTCTTCGAAAGAAACCAGTGATCGACAGTCGATATTTGACAGCAATTGATTTTTGGCTTCACCAACAATTGTATAAAGACCACCTGCTTGCTTTCTAGCTGTTTTTCATCTAGTCCAATTTCAGTAAGATTGTATTTTATGTTATTTTTAGCAACGAAATGTGGTGTCGTAGATTAGTATATTAGTTATAAGTTAGTATATAAGGTCACATTTTATCAACCGCAAATACTTTGACAAAACATCTAATTATATCAGAGAAATAAGGCCCTAGCATAAAAAAATATCAGGATAGTTTTTATTTTTACTTTTCCTAACACAAACATTTTAATATTTTTATGAGTACCATTGCGGCCACTCTGCCGGCTTCTTTGAATGAAACTAGGGGCACGTGTAGGCGGTGTGTAGGCATTGCGGCCTTTCTGTTCCGGCTCCTTTGAATTGAAACTACCGAAAGTACGTAAGGGGTATTTTATTTTACTTTTTAATTGAAATGGCTTTTGGCGTTTTTCTTGAAAATAAGCGTTTTCATACAAATACTTTATTTATGTAGTTGAAAAATATTTGCGGTTGATAAAATGTGACTTTATATAGGTATTAGTATAAAGTACTATATAGGTTTCCTATGTTAAACGCCGGTGCCACTACATAATGTTCTATGAATGTTCTCGATCTTATTTATTAAGCAGTAAAGATGTGACTCCCGACATAAAATAAGGCTTATCGTGGTTTAGTTTATTACAGCTATTTTGATGCAGACCAATATGCCACATGTGGCACGGATCATTTTATGTAAGGTCGGGCAATTTCGAAGTACATAGTAACAACACTATTTCCTTCATTATTAATGTCAGATGTGATGATGTTCAGCGATGCTAACCTGTATTATGTATCGTTGGAAAGCATTTAAAGCAATAATATAGCATAATTACTGACTTCTGAATCCAATACGTACAAGAAAACCAACCATAAAAGAAACAAAAAAATTTTTTTTTATGTAGACATTTTAGATTTTTGTAACTTCTGGTTTAAATAAAAAAATATGAGTAATAATGAAAATATGTATCGTTTTTATCGAAACTATATTTAGAATTAGTTTATTGCGTGAGGAGGCCCAAAAAATCTTAATTTTCAAACCATTTCATTTTACCCATTTACTTTGCAAACAACGTAATGTACAATACACCAACTGTATTTATTATATTTGCCGATATTTTTCAGTTTTTCTTTACAAATTTATTTCTGTTAGTTTATTAATTGTTTGATAGAACAACATTCGTAACGGTTTCTTACTTTAAAATAATTTTAAAAAGTAACAAAAAGATCTTGCCACGTCATTGTATCTAGCTGTTGATACTGAAAAAGCTTTTTTAAGCTGTGGCTGTGAACCCTTTTTTAATATACAAAATCTAAACTAATATTATAAGATATTTAAAAAACATAATTATTATTGAATTTTGCACTCACAATTTACAAGATAAAATTTGGGTACAAAATTATTCTTAGGCTTTTCCTTTCTCGTTCAACTTATAGTAAGTGGAAGAAAAAGTAAGGTAGAATCGCATTTCACCTAGAATTTGCTATGACCGGGGCATTGACTTATCTACAACTGTCAGTACAAACAGATACAATAATGCAATATGTAAACCCCGCTGGGAACAGAAATACAGAGCCTAGCCAACTGTGACTTTATTAGCAGATTTGCATATTACGATAGACAATATCAACCATTGGAAAAGTTGAACAAATGATGAACAATGTTGGACAACCATCACAAATGATGATCTAATTTTGCCTTTCCACATTAAGGCGTAGGGTAAGGCACACTAGCGCCGCTAATGGATTTAATTTGATAACTGCTAAACTGGATTTTCTTTCAAACATTGCGGACCTTCCGACACTAGGCAAACATCTATTGTTTAATAATTGTGCACTACTTTTAGGTTTGTTTTTGTATTCATTCGCTAAAACCAAAAGTGGCTATTGTTTGTGAATAAATGCGATAGCCCGTTTTGTGAATAAACCACGCAACAAAAAGTAGTGCACAATTATTAAATAAATACTAAGGATGCTTTCCTGTTATCGGAAGGCACGCAATGTTTAAAAAAAGATCCGGTCCGTTAGTAATTGTTAAATCATCAATTGGTTGCGCTAGTGTGCCTTACCCTTCGCCTTAAGAGACAAACTAGAACCGTTGGTATTATTATGGTTAGTTAAAATGCTCCCGAGAGTGAACCTTCTTATTTTTTTACATTGACACTTTTTGCTTGCAATATTAAACTGACAATTTTATTCGACCTTTACGATATTTTTCAGTGACAGGAAGTTTTATTCAAAACCTGCCCCCTGACTATGAGCTCTTATAGCAGTATTATTGCAGTTGTGGAAAAGAGAAGCGTGTATATTCGCAGCTACATGCGTCTCGTTTTCACAACTGCAATAATACTGCTATAAGATCTCGTGGTTACCCCCCAGAGATTTTAAATAGTAGGACGGTTATTGCCTAATGAACTGTCAGATGCAGTCAGCTAAGAAACTGCACTGAAACTCAGTTATCCGGTATAATTCATAGACGTTTCTGTCTAACTTAAGAGCTTTATATTACAAGCTTTCTTTTGTTTACATAACGTATTTAGAGCGTGCATTCTATTTCGCGTAAGTCAAAACCTCCGCGATCTCGAAATCGTGTTGCAGTGTAGACATATACATCAGCTAGGTAGTGGCACAAAATAAGGTGACCCAAAAGATAATCTTAATACTGAACACGCTCAAGCAACGCACACATACACAACCTCCCACAAACACGGATCTCGGAACGGCTCGGAACATTTTGAGCGCAGCTGTTGCGAGATTCCGTGTCCGTGATAAGTTGTCTACGTGTGCGTTGCTCAAGCGCCTTTATATGAAACTTAACTTCTGCAGTCTCCTTATTTTGTGTAATAACGATGGTGACGTGCACTGTCGTAGGAAGAATTTTGATACTTTCATTAATTATTTGTATAAGTTTGTTCTATGTAGTGAATTTGGCATATTCGTAAGTTCTTGTATTTATCTCCGATTGTTTAAATAAGTTGTTATATATTTTATGACTTACTAATTATTAAGTTAAATTATTAGACATCATTATGGGAAATATGGGTGGGATCGACGATTCAATTTAATTCGATACATATTGGTGAAATCTGCCAAAGAATCAAAGGACTTTTGTACGCGATGTTCTTTGATGTCGACGGCGACCATCCCAAGAGCCGCATATCACAGTCATATTTTGATAAAGGTGTAAAGTTTGTGAAATTAGGGCTTGGAGAGTTAGAAGCTTGGCTCTACATGAGATCTGATAACTTTTCGACAGTGCGAGCCATATGGTCTCGTCTTGGCAACATTTTACATAAAAATGTTTTTGGTGATTGTTTTGTCAACAAATCCATCTAGGCTAACAAGAAAAAGGAGCGCAAGGAATTTATTACTTTATTAATTTATTACTACAATAGTTAGTAATCATGAATTAAAAATAATTTGACCGATTTTTTTCTTGGGTAAATCTGCTTTGGTAGAATTTTTTTTTTATAATATAATTTTTGTAGAGCAAAACTGATCATGTCAGGGTATACAAGCTACCACCTAATTATAAGACGACAAACACCTCAGTCTCCCTGTGACCACGGACCCTGGAAAGGATTCGAAACGTCAGGATAAACATTAAATCAAATTGATGTGTAAAATAAATGCGAGTAGATCCGTAAAAGTAGTTTCATTTCATTGTAAAAGTAGGTTCTTAATTTTTGTACAATACTTTTAATAAATAAATTATAATCATAATCAAATCATAACCATACAGATCATAACGTTACGTTACGTACGTTATTTTTTATTACTTTGCTTACCGCTAAATTGCTTACTTTTGTTACTCATGCTGCAAACATTAATGATACAAACATTATATACAGCTGTTATTTTAAAAACTAAAATATTGTGCTCAATGAATATAGTAACATTAAAAATTCACAATAGGTTTACAGTCAACAATATAACTTGCCAAAGTATGAAAATGGTTCGGTTGCGCTATAATTTGAGTGTAAGAAAGAAGAAATTTGTGTTTGTGTGTGTGTGTGTGTGGCTGGAGACGAGCGATACGTCCTCTCGAAGACCCGACGCGTACTGATCGGAACAACTTCACGGGCGTTATTATATAGGTCACTTTAGATAATTATTACTAATAACTGAATAGATAAATTGTTAAGAAAAAAATATGAGACGTTGGAGTAATACCTCTTTATTCATAAAAAAATATAAATGTATTAATAAATTTGGCTAATCATTTTAAAAAAAGTTTAAATGTACCGAATTGGGCAGTTTTGATTTTTTTTCTGTGAAAATTAAAGAGAATTTTATAATATGGCCTCTTTACGCAACTTGATCATAATGTAAATTTTGATTTTATAACAGTTATGATTTACGTCAAAAATGGCTCAGAGCTGCACTTTGAAAATTCCGCTTGAACAAATTGTCTTTATTTGAAAAAACCGTTGATAAATTATTTTATTTTACTCCTTCCCTGTTTGAGACTTCTTCTTTCTAAAGCCGACGTTTTCATCAATGATACTCCTTGTATTCCAAAGGGATCTCGTTTGAAAAAACGCATATTCAGTGATATTTCGTTTGAAATGGGATGCACGCTCTTAAACAGTTTCATTCATTCTAAATGTTAATTACCGGTTTTGTTACTGTCAGGCACAAAATAAATTTTAGGTCCGTGGAATAATAAACATGGCAATGATTAATGCCCCAGCTACACAATGTCCAATATTTGAAAACAAATCGTGTATTTCGAAGCATAAAAATGGGCATTCTTTTAATAACGGAAAAGTATGTGTATACTTTTATTTATTTATTTACCACCCTACGCCACATCGCTCTCGCAGTAGCAGATATGCCTAGTAGAATCTCCGTATGCCCCCTCCCCCACCCTCCCTCGAGGTATGCAGACCACATTTCCTCCTTGACCCCAGTGAAACAACTGAATCTGGATTTATGTAGACATGTAGCAACACTATCTATAAAAATGTTTAGACACAAACTCAAGTTCTCTCTCGAGACACACGACCTGCATGCATGACTGAACAGCATTACTATATGTCAATATAGTCCAACTAATAGGTAACTAGTATTACCTTTGTTTGGCCTAGTTAAAAAGCTATAGAAAAGTTTGTATTTGAAAAAAAATTATGTCCAATCAAATCAAAACTTTATTTGCATACTGGAGTGGATCTCTGTTCGTCCAACTGAATTTTGAGCTGTTATTTATCAAGTGAGATTGGGTTTGTAACAGCGATAAAACACGTAGTGGGCACTTAAACTTTGGCTTAACTAATCCGCCATCAAACCTTTCGTCTTGTAAGAAAATTTGTGTGACAGTCATTCAAGCACTAATTAAGGCATGAATGGATGAATTTCGAGTCAATTTTTTTTGCGTAAGTTGTAGTGGAGGTCTATGGCGCAGCGGCCATCGCTTTCGGGTTGTAATCTTGCAAGTTAAGCAACTTTCCCATGACGGGTAACCGGATGGGTGGGATGGATGAGCAGTTGTATTCACTACCCTTATGATTACGAAAAAAAATAAAGCGAAAGCTGTATTAAAAACGTTTCATTATAATCATTTCCTAACAAAGTATGATTATTTTATACATATTTCTAGCAAACAACTGCTGCGCCGGTAAGAACAGTTGATTGAAAATGAAAGAAACAGGTCCGCCCTGAAGGGAAATTACTTTAAAGAATGCTTTACTTTATTTATTTAAAATTAACATTTTAGTTTTATTTCAATAATTATTAAATAATGTTGCCTACCTATATAAATGAACTGATTTTAATGATTAATATCAATTTCAAACGCTCTTGGAAATCTGACTAGATCCAGGTGCTACAAAGTTGATCATCTTGAGACCCTCGATTTAATGGGTTAGTAGCATTATCCCCCAGTTGCAGTTTTACCCGAAAAATAAATATTAAACGTAGTTGCGATTTCACCCAAAAGACAAGAGAGCAACAGGTAATGAGACAAGCTTTTCAGATTGAAATCAGTCTCTATTGAGGATTTTTTAGTACACTAAGTCACAGAATTGAGCCAATGAATCACAGTTTGTTTTAAAGATTCAAAATTACACGTTATTCAGTAACAAATATAGTAATAATTAGTATTTTAGAATACGTAAACAATCAAAAAATAACAAGACTACTTATGTGACGAAAAATAAAAACAATAAAAATATATGTAAAATATAAAATAATATATTATTCACCTTAGGTCTTAAAAATCACAAATACTTATATTAAAAATTATATTGAAAAGAGTAGAGAAGAGCGTGTGTGCCAAATACATGGTAGTGCGTGTAATGTTTGTTTTATTGATTTAATGTATTTTATGCATGATTTAAAAAAAATATTAACCCTCTGCAATTCTTTTTTTTATAAACTATGCAAAATTTCATACTCCTCCGTCCGCGCAATTTTCGTAAAAAGGGGTACAAAGTTTTTGCTTCACGTATTAATATATAGATTATTATTATTTCTGGTGGGGACGTCGCCGGCCGAACGGACGATGCGCCCGCGCCTTCTGCGGGCCATTTCGTCCTTTTCCCTGTTCTCCCCTTTGAAGGAGTTAAAGGTTTATCCAGCCTTCACGGCGCCCCGTCGAATCTTTTTGTCTTTTTGGTGAATCTTGCTATCTGCTCCACCTTCAGATCCTTCAGGTCCTCTATGTCTAGTATATCCGACCCCCATAGCTCCCGTCTTATCCGTGAGTATATAGGGCACTCAGCGAGTAGGTGGAGGCTGGTCTCTTCGCTTTCCGTGCACTCCGGGCATATGGGGTCGGTTTTCACTCCTATCACTGTCAGATGTCTGTTAGCACGGCAAATGACTCCAGTTCACCTGATGTTAAGTAAATATGGAATCCAGATGCGACGATAACTGGTGCAGCGTGAGAACAGCGCAGCGTCAGTTATGATCTCTATGACCAGCCTCATGTTCTCTCTGGAGAGTCCCATCAGTTTGCTAGTCTTTTTCTTGTCCATTCCCTTGATGAAGACCTTCGACTGTCTCATGCCCGTCGAGGATCTCCATCTTCGGTTGGTTTCTGCTGTTATACTACAGCTGATTACTCCCTTGGTGATGTTGTGCGCTATTGGCAACCGGGGTTCCGGTCCCACCAAGCTTTCCTCTGCTCCCTTTCTAGCTAATTCGTCGGCCTGTTCGTTTCCCGTGTTTCCCTCGTATCCTGGGACCCACGCTATCGTCAGGTCCGCTCTTTCTGCCAGCCTTTTCAGTGATTCCTTGCATTCCTTGACGATTGCTGATGTCGTCTCTTCTCTGCCTAGTGCCTTCAGCGCCGCTTGGCTGTCGCTGTAGATGACAATCTTTCCTGTAATATTGAGGTGTTCGGCCATCTCAGCGCTTGCGATTATTGCGTATATTTCCGCCTGAAAAACACTGGCGAATCTGCCTAACGGTATAGACTTGTTCACCTCCGTCCCGTCTGCACATTTAATATGCACACCGGATCCAGAGAGCTTTGTTAACTCCTTTCTGGAGCCGTCTGTGTAGCAAGTAGTGCCTTCAGTTTCTACGCTCCAGTTTTCTCTTGTTCCTATGTGTATTCTGTATTTTTTGTCAAAGATCCTTTCCTTCCGGATTAGATCGTTGTTGGAAAAGACCATTGACAGCTTATCTTCGTAGTTTTTGCTTATACTGGCATGACCCTCGTCTGTGAAGTTCCCGGTCCATATGCCAGTGCTTTTTAGCTTGAACCATTGTTCGGTTCATTTCATTAATATATAGATAAAATCTGCTCTAATTTCCATGAAATGCAAACTAAGAAGCGTCCTTAAGAGGGGGTATAAAGGTAAATCACCAATCGTAGATTTGATTTTAACACTAGAAGATAAACCACGATTTACCCGAAAAAAATATCATAGATACTACAGCATACTTGAAAGGGACTGGCTTAAGCGAAAACATAATATATTAAAATTTTATCGATAAAATAAAATCACAAACTTACGTCTACTTTTCAACTAGAATCAATTTATTTTCAATTTGACGCATATTACTGAGCCAATATTTTAACACATAATATCAAATTATATTACCGAGCGACTGTATTAGCGATTTGAAAAAAAAATGTATATTTTACGAGTAAATAAACTAAAACTAATTTGGCGCTTACGACATTCTTATTCCGTGCAGAACGCTCCAGTCTGTCGCACCTGACCCGAGGTAACAGGCATGTTTTGTTTCATCGATTAGTCGCGATCACTCTGTTGAGACGAGAGGACTGTGTTTCTGTGCTCAGGGCGCCGAGAAAATATTTCGTTAAAATAAGATATTATTATCATAATATTGTTATTATTTCTTTTCATTGGTGATGAGTAGTCTCACCTTGAAATATCGACCCTTACGCATTAACTTTAGAGCTCACTATACAATGTATTAGAAGCGCTGAAGCAATGACGGCGACGCGGGTACCGGGTATAGTATATGCAAAACAGAACGATGCTTTTGACCACTCGTATTGGTGGCAGTATGTATAGTAATTTTTTTTCACAGTACATAATTAAATTGAATTAGCTATTCTGGAAGTATTGTATCATACTTCGTATATTACCGTACAAACTTGTGATTTACAATTATTTTGTATTTCAGAACTGCTGCAGCTCGTAAATGTCGTAATATCTCACAAGCCGATGAATGCTATCCGGTCAAACTCGTACGCAAAAATCTCTCATCAACTCTGTTAGTTCGTTACAGTTGTTTAATTTAAAGCTATTCGTATATTTATTTTTATAAAAACCATAGAATGTAAACATAATATTGATTTATTTATATGTTAACACATGAAAAGTCTGTCGTTGCTGACTGTACAATCCAGCTCGAAGATCTCGTAGATCTCGAAGAGCTCGCAGATGAAATGCCTCGCGATACCTGAAAAATGAATGTAAAAGCTTATTTCTATAAAAATGCACTTGAATTTGGTCCAGAATTATCTTTTCAAATATTTTACTAAATGTGGGTAGCACAGAAATTGGTCTAAAGTTAGTGGGGTCAGATGTGCTACCTGATTTGTATAATGGAATTACTTTACTGTGCTTCATTAGGTCAGGAAAAACACCACAGTCAATACATTCGTTAAATATGCAAGCTAAAACTGGAGCTATTGTCTCAATAACGGATTTAGTGACGTCAACGGAATTACCCCACAAATCAGCAGTCTTTTTTTTTATTAAGAGTGTTAAAAGTTTTAATTATATCTCTAAAATCAATTTTTTGAAAACTAAAATGGTTTTCACTAGGTTTGACATTTTCCTTTAGAACCGCTTCAGCTACAGTGGGGGACGAGTCCAAAGTCTTTGTAGTTGAAACTGGAATATCAGTAAAAAACTTCTCAAATGCCGCAGCAACATCAGCATCAGAAGTTAAGATTTGATTTTCGAAGCTCAATTTGTACTCATTGTTACGACTTTTGACATTTCCAGTTTCACTATTTATAATATTCCATGTCATTTTTATTTTGTTATCACTTAGCTTAATCTTTGAACTCAGGAATTTTGCCTTTGCTAATCGACATACTGTTTTAAATAACTTAGAATATTTTTTGACATACAATTTGAAATCTTCAATGGTGTTATAGTTGCGTTCATCATATAGCTCATAAAGTCGCTTTCTACTTTTGTGGATACCAATTGTAACCCATTCACTAAAAGTAACAGTACCACTAACCGAGATCATCTTTGGAATAAAAGTTTTATTAAATTCTAAACAATATTTATAAAAGAAATCATTATAAAATTTACTTGGGTTATCATTATATTCTACATAACATATATTATCATAGAGATTGTTTTGAAGCGTTCCAGACGACCTGCAGTTTTTGGTACAACAGTGATAATCTGTTTCTTCACTTGCTGACACTGATGTGGAAGGCTGACCATTTGGCCACAATGATCAGAGTCTAGTTTATTAATAATGAGTTTAGACAGAGGTACTAGATCAGTGTATATATTATCGATACAAGTGGCCGAAGTGGCAGTTATTCTAGTCGGCTCCAAAAATAAATTATTCAAATTATATGATTGAAATAAATTTTTAATTTTGATAGAACCTGTAGACTTTTCTAACAAATTAATATTAAAATCACCGCAAACAACTATCTTTTTACCTACACTGCGGATTTTATATAATGCTTCATCCATTACTTTTTCAAAATAATCATACAATGCTGACGGAGGCCTGTATAACTTAATACAACAAGTCGCTCCAGCTCCACACAAGCTATTTCTATTGTTTGCTCAACCGAGAGGCTCATTATGTCTTTTCTTTCCTTTAATTTTAACTTCTTATCAACTATAATTAAGGAGCCACCATGAATTGAATTTACTCGACTGAACGAACTACCTACCAAATGATTATTAAAATTGAACATGAACTGATGATCTTTAAGCCAGTGTTCAGTAATACACAGAATATCAACTTTATTATCGTTCATGAACAATTCAATCTCTGGATCTTTGCCCATCATTCCTTGAATGTTCTGGTGAACCATACTGATTGACTGAACATTTTTAATAATTGTAGGTTGAGACGGGCTTTTCTTAGAATTAATTACACATTTATTTAAAATATTACCAAACATTTTGCAAGAGAATTCCTCTTTTGTCTTATGATTTAATTTAATGTCATTAAAGAAAAGCTTTGTAAAAAAGCTTATTATAAAGTGTCTGATTACATTCAAGACAAAACAGCATGGGTTAAAAATGCTTCAATGACCCCAACAGGTATTTATAATTTAAAATATTTTTAAGTAATTTTAAACTTGTATAAGTTGATAACGGCATATAATTTTGTAAATGTCGTTACTTATATTAAAACTGTGGAGTTTCTTGCGCCCATTATTCTCCACAACTAAAAAATAGACGTCCTGAATGGGTAGTAGGTAAAAAAAATGTTTGGACGATTCAAAAGTTCTTTTCTAAAGTTTATTTGAATACAAAATATTTGACACTTTGACTTTGACTTTGATTACAGAAAGTCTGTTTATCTTAAGTGTAAACAATATTTTAGTTTTTTTTACCATTAAAAAAACAATAAAATTTTTCATTAAATTTCAATAGTAAGTCCTATAAAGATTGTTACATTTTAAGACAAGTTAGAATGAACAGACCTTAAATACATAATTTAATGCAAAAATGTTTTTAACTTACCTTCTTTCTGTCTGTTCTTTGCAGTACAGGTACAAGCCAGGGAACGAATTCTGAAAAAAAAATGTAAACCTATGAATCTATGTAAATAAAGCGATATTTTTGTAATAAAATTAGACTTCTTTTTTTACATTGTCGACACTCTTTGAAGAAGAGATATAACAGTAAGAGCACTTACACACGAGCAGCACTTTGGTATCAATAGAGGTAACTGTAGCGTCGGATGGTAGGCCTTTGACCTTTAACGTGTCGACAGCAACCGCTGACTGTTGCAGTTACTTCTGTCGATAGCAAAGTGCGACTGAAAGGGATAATATAATCTACATGATACAAAAAATAATCTACATAATACAAAAATGCTTAAAGATTTCATGGCACCTACGCCTTTATAAAATAAAACAATATTAAATATTTAAAGTAGCAATATATAATAAAAATATATGATATCATTACTTACCTTTGCGTATTATTTACCACCAGCAAAGAGTATTTTAGTGTTTCGAAGTACAGCTAGGTGATCCGACTCGCACTTAGCCGGTTTTTATCTGATTATTTTAGGTATACTGTGCGCGATCGCACTAAACACGAGTACACACGAGGGAGCGACCTGCCAATCTGTTGCGTTGGCCGCCACGCCGTACGCATGGACGAAAGCGGGGCGTGAAAGGGGCGCGGGTGGAATCTGTTTTTTTTCTAGGTTTATACGCCCTCTTAAATTTGAATAAAATAATCTATTGAAAATAGGTTATTCGTTTGTTTTTGAGAGTGTGTTGTTTTTTCATTTTGTGGGCGACGAGAAACTTAAAGGGTTCCTCACGCCGTCTGACCGAAACATCCTCAGGGGGTTTCCAGAGGGGATAGCATCACGCAAGCGTGTCCCCGCCCCTACTAGGGACTCCGAGTCGTTCTGGTCGGATCGAGAGCGGGACATCCTGACGCCGCCGGCGCCGAGGGTTAGGACCTCGGCTCGGACAGACCAGGTCGTGGGGATGGGGAAACCGCGCTATATACTGGTATATAGTGCGTGTGAACCGGGTCTACGTATCAAGCCATGCAGAAACAGACCGAAGCGGGTGTCATACTGATGGATTTTATTTGTTTCGGAAGTAAATTCGGAGTAAGATTGCATCGTCCGCTTGCGCAGCTCAGTACAATTGTAAGGAAGTTTGTTAATGTTGCTTGTGTCTTCAACTGACGACTTTGTGTGTCCAGTTACCTACACCGAACACTTTTTGATTAGTGTCAGGTGGAAGTAACTGGACACAAAAAGTGTCTACGTCTGCGCAGGGAGGGCTGATTTCATATTCACTGGTAGCTTGTATCCCGTACAAGACGCAAAAGTGTCTACGTTTGTGCATCGCCTTATTATAGGTAACTTAAGGTAACAAACTTAAGTTTGTTTTTGATTCTTTGTTTTCCGCTTACGTCGAAACGAAAAAAACGAAAATTAAAAATGTTTGCAAGCAGTAATGTAAAGCTAGTGTTATATATGTATATAATGAGCAATGTATAGGCAGTCATTTGTTTGTTAAAATTCAAATAACACATCCATTCGATTAAAGCGAAGGGAAAAGGCACACCAGCGCCACCAATTGATAATTTGACAATTATTATCCGGACCGGATCTTTTTTTAAACATTGCGTACCGTCCGACAACAGGAAAGCATCCATAGTATTTATTTAATAATTGTGCACTACTTTTTATTGCGTTGTTTATTTACAAAACGGGCTATCGCATTTATTCACAAACAATGGCCACTTTTGGTGTTAGCGAACGAATACAAAAACAAAACTAAAAGTAGTGCACAATTATTAAATAATAGATGTTTGCCTAGTGTTGGAAGGTCCGCAATGTTTGAAAAAAAATCCCGTTTAGCAGTTATCAAATTAAATCCATTAGCGGCGCTAGTGTGCCTTACCCTTCGCCTTAATACAATTTATTGAAACGTTCAAAGAACTTAGGCTAGCCAAGCTACACTACAAGTTTGCTAATATGTCATGTGTACCGTGCGTCTCAAAACAGTTCCGGCATGAGTTTGTACTAGCAAACCAAACAATGCCTTGAGTAATAACCAAACGGGCCGCACAGTAACGTGACAACCTACAATCAGAAGTGCGATTCGAGCGTAATTGTTGTCTGTAGCTAGCCAGTCTTAAAGGGACCAATGGGATTACTGTTCACTGGAATAGTCATGCCGTTTGCCGATACTCGCCCCAGTGCTGCAATTGCCAGTGCCCGTAAACATAGCTTGTAATAAGCACAGTCACGTTGGAATCTCGTCCCACTTTCCAGTGTTTCCTCGGCATTACCTAGGATTTTCAAGTTTCGACACGTGACATTATTTACCTTTGTCTTTACATAATAAAGTAGGTACTTACGTGATAAAATCAATTATAATCTTTACCTTTTGGTGTTGAAATCGGATAAAGAGTTATACCTAATTGTAACGGAACGAGGCAAAAGGGAAAAGGTGGACTATATTAAGGAATAAGTATTTAATAAACGTACAAAGTATAATAAACGTACAATTATTATAATGAATAGAATAAAATAATAACAATGTAAAACATACCAAACATTACATACGGCTCACGAAAGACAACACAAGAGAAAAGGAAATCAAAACAAAAGAATAATAGACATTAGTAAAGAAAAATATAAGAAAAGTATAAAACTCGAAAAAGAGTCTTTTCCTACACCGCGACACTAATAAAATTTTTGAAAGTACGAACGCACCGCTAGAACACAGAAAGTGTTTGAAAAAAACTTACCACCTTTTAAAAAAACCGATATGAATGTCTTCTCTTAAATGAAAAATAAACATTTCCATGAAGCAAGCACGGCTATGAATGTATTTGACACGCATAAAGAGCAGTTAAAATGTGCAAGCGGCATTGGAATAATTGTTATTGATTTTAAAATGTTACGAAGTCATTGTAAACATGAACAATCCATTGAACTAAAAATACTAAAATAAACATATCATGAGGATTTTCATATCCAATTATACAGAAAATATATAAATGCAAATCATCGTTACATACAGCTTCGTCATTACCGCACCAACTATTCAAACTCCTATCAAATTCCATGTTTTTTAAGCTTAACTGGTACCTTTCTTAAATTTTCCGTAAAACAATTTTCAAAGAACATTCTGCCATTTATTCTCTACCGCTTTTAAATACAACTTTTCTTTGAAAACTTATGAAAAAATTTTACAAGAATTTTTCTTTTCATTTTACAATGGAAAAGGGCTTGCATCTCACCTGATGTTAAGGCACGACAACGCTGAACGCACTTCACTATAATCCTCAACAAACTGAGGAACACCAGTAGAACTATTGGGGAATTGGCTGTCGTGTCTCAAACAACACACAATGTTGTAGTTATGGCTGTGCCGCATGCTACCTTTGGGTCCGTGAGACTGGAAATCAAACAACTGAATGACGGTAAAAAAAATCAATACCGATTAGTTTGTATTGTGTTCGCAACATCCATCCATTATGGCTTACACAAACTGCAACCTCACAAACATTGAAATATTAATGACCATAGTCGTATATTATTACTGCTATAAGCGCCTTCGGATTTGGCTTAACTTCGAGGTCAAATGGTGTTAGTAGTGAATTAATAATTATATAAGGCCGGGACATAGTGCTGCGCTGGAGAACTTCCCTCCTATAATATTCATGGGCAGGGAGAGAGTCCCGCGAATTATGATTTAGCTGAAATATTAAAGATACACTATAAACGGTACCCAAGGTTTGTCTTTTTGATAATAAATAATTAACGACAAACAGCCCACCATAAGAGATAGTAACGTTGGTTTCACTTTAAAAATAATTTTGCAAAATAGTTTTATAAATACGAGCGACCTACCGTGGCCCTTATGTTATGGTAACCAGACAGAATGGATGGTACCTCAAACACCCAAAGTGGGCCAAATGCGAAAAGGACTAAGTGCGACATGGACCAAATGCGAAAAGGACTAAGTGCGAAATGGACTAAATGCGAAAAGGACTAAGTGCGAAATGGACTAAATGCGAAAAGGACTAAGTGCGAAGTGGATTAAATGCTAGGTGGATCAAACGCGAATTGGACCAAATGCGGAATAAATACGTTTTCGTCTAGTAGACCAAATGCGAAGTGGACCAAATGCGAGGAAACGGATCCCGTGATCCAGATGGAATTTAAGAAAATCTCATCTTATCTCTTGACTGATTGACTGTGTCATGAAATGACTATCCAGTGAAATTTCTGCGTTCTAGGTTTAGTGGTTTGAGCTGTATGGAATGTCGATTGTTTAGCCAAGACTCCTCGTCTAGTTTTGAATGAACGTTAGTAGAGTCATTTATAAAGTATTCCGGTACTTTCTTTTAATTTCACAACGGAGCGGTGCTTGGCCTATATTCCACCTGATAGTAAGTCGTAATAGCCTTATCATAGGCTGAAGGTGGTACCACCACACACGTAATATCTTTAACTACCAAGGTACTGATTTGAACATTTGTAGCCATAAGAGGAACATAAAACGACCACTACAATCAAACAACTTTTTGCCTGTCTTATCAACAAAAAGACGCCAACTCGCTTTAACTTATAGAGAGCATGGAATCGTTGACCATAAACAATTTCTTTTCCTACGCAGGTATTCGTCGATATGGAGATATACTACACCGCACCACCGCCTCCGATCCTGCCGCCGACTGAGGACTTACTGTGCCGCGGGGAGGTGACATCGGTCAGAAGCTCTCCTCACCAGGATTCGGACCAGCCATCCATCCACGGCTCCAGACCTGGCTCCGTCCATGGCTCGCAAGGCTCGGGTCAAAGCTCGGCCCCGTCTGACGAGGATAATGCTCTTGAAGATATAGGGCGAAACATAGCAAGTCTTGAACGCATCCTTCAGAACAAGGAGATAATTGTTGACTTGGAATCGGAAGACGAGTCTCGTGGGCACAAGTTGAAAATTGTTGGCAAACGCTTTCTGAGGTAAGAATTAGTTCAATTAACTGTTGACTGACTATAGCAGAAATGATAGAGCTTTAAAAATAAGGAGTCATTTACAGGTTTCCACGAGTGGTATTTTGAGTGATGTGTCTAATGTGCTACAAAGAATTCTCTTCTCAGTCTATCATTTATTTATTAAAAAGGTATGGCTACAGAGAACAAACCAAATACAACAAAGATATAACAACGAAATCTTACAGGACCTTGTCTGAGCTCCGATAACAGGCGGGCATAGCGCTTGACAATTGACACTTTTAAATAAAACAACTTTTACGGATCTACTATATTTACACATTTTATCCTGACGTTTTGAAGTTATAGCTACTTTAAAACGTCAGGATAAAATGTGAATCTTGATAAAATACTATGATGAAAACCTGAAATGAGGGTATGCAAGTTGCTCATTTAATCATTATATTTCTATTTTATATTTCTATATTTAATTAATTATGAAACTACTAACACCTCAGTCTCCTTGTGATCCAAAACATCAGGATAAAATCTGTGAAAAAAGCAAATAGATCCGTAAAAGATGTTTTATTTAAAAGTGTGACGTTTAACTTTAGAAAACCATAAATAATAGACATTATAACAGATATAGATTAGTGCTTATGTTTCTGACGTTATGGTCATCCTTGGTTTACTTATTAATATTTGATATTAGATAGGTAAAAATGCGTTAAAATAAAAAGGCTCATTATCATTTATGACAACGTATGCTTTATTTATACAGTAAATACATACTAAAATAAAACAGTAACGAGGCCGTGTTTGCGCCAGTACATTAAATATTTCATGAAATTTTAATTGAGGTAACATGTTTGTCGTTATATAGGCTGAAACGCTTTTTTTAATTACTGTCTGTCTGGGCTTAAAGCGTCAAGCGAAAGTTACTGAATGAATTTTAATGAAACTTAGCATAATAAGCAGCTTAAATATTGGTGATAAATGAACAGTAACATCAACTGTAGCTAGTTTATCATGGTATCAACTACAAAGAAGAAATACGGAAATATTTCAACCCAGAAAAAAAATGTTTCCAGACGTATCTAGCTCGTCCCGCGCTGTAGGTATAATTAGCAGGCCACCTTGTGTACGACCGTGCGTACATATGGCGCGCGAGGACTTAATAAATTATAGTTGCTCAATAAAAAAAATATACAAGAGATGATTTTTAGACGTTTCCAGTAAATATTTGTAAGGTGGTTATTCTTTTTTATTAATAAAAAACGACGAATGAAAATAAAAATTAACTAAATTAGGCAACGCAGAACCAGCGATATTATCCAATAAAACGAGGTAGTATTCCAAAATATACCTAATTTGGGAAAGGTTGAATTCGAAAACTATCAAACACGTAGCAATTCGTCGTAGCACCTATATAAAACCTATACCTTAAATTCAAACTGTGCCAAAGGTGGCGAATTATTGAAACTATTACAGAGTATAACAAAATTTTATTCCTAAACATAGATAATTTGTAAAAGCACAATTAAGAAAACTATCAAGTCCGTAGCAAATCATCGTAGCTTCTATTTAATGCCTATACTCTGTCTCTGTCTACGTTAAACTACAACTGCACCTTAAGCAGCGACGTATTAAAACTATTACACAATTGAACAAAGTAGCATTTCTGAAATACAATATATATCAGATTGTGTGGTCATAACGAAATACCTAAAGTGTATCCGATCTAAGTCTTGTATGCAGAGTTACTTCGACATAAATATTAACTTTTATTTGTCACGCAATTATTAATTAAATATTTATATTAGGACATCATGTGACATGTCTATTTTGATGTACAAAACAGTAATCTGATACACGATCTGTAGCTAATTTGAAACGAATTGCAAACCATCGAGTCCGTAGCAAATCGTCGTAGCAGGTATATTACGACGATTTGCTACGGACTCGATATACTCGTAGGTAGGTGTAAGGGTACCTTATACTTCGAGTATAACTGCGCTGATGCTGCTAGTTATAATAAATTGACAAGGTAGCACGCTGTCTGTAATATATGTAGCTAATATGGAAAAGGACGAATTCTTATACCTAGAGCGAAACAAATCGTCGTAGTATCTACCTTTTATGACACATGCTATGAGTTACAGACTAGCTAGACAGCTATAACTTTTTGTAGAGCCAATTCGGACTGATTTAGCGCCACCGCAGACATGCTACTTTTAGCATCGGCGATCGGCGATTTTGCGACAGTATCAATGCAGAATCACGTTTTGGCGTCTGCGTTCAATCGCAGTAAAATCGTGAGATTTTTATCGATGCAGCATCGCGATTTCGCGACTTCATGCGTTCGGTTCGGACGCGGTATCGGAATCGCGCGTTTTAGCGACTGCTCCGATGCTGGATCGGCAACTCGATGCGACCGGGCATCAGAATGTGTGCGGAGTGTAACGTTCAGAAGCTGTGTCGAGCTTCCGAAAAGCGACACATTCGCCGCGTTTGGCGTTTTTAAGTGTGCGGTGTGGAATGTGTGGTCGCTGCATTCAGCTTCTAAAAAGTAGCGTGTCTGCGGTGGCCTTTAATCGCCGAGATTTTAGTAACGATTAACGATTTCGTGACCGACTTTCTGTAGGACGTGTACGTTGCAAGATAGAATTCCATACGTTTCATTATCACCGACTAAGAAATCGGTCACCCATAATCGGACGTGGGCGAGGGCTCTTACTCTCAAAGGTTTCATAACACCACGTGGCACTCAGCATAGACTCTGGGGACACTCATTGCGCTGAACTCTAGAGAATTATAACATTGCACACCAATGTTAAGTTAAGAGAACTAAATAATGAGGTTAACTAAGTAATGAGGTTTGAGATGGTGAACTTTATAACGGCTACAGCAATTAAACGCACTTATACACACACACAACTATATCCTCATGTGAAGTGGGTAGTTGACTAGTGAGCCAGTTGAGAAACTTTTTCCTTGCTTCACTCTGTGTTTCCTATCAAATATAATATTGGAGTCTTCAAATCACGAGTGAATCAGTACCTTCTTGGCAAGCATGTAAAGGTGCTACCACACTGCTGTTTAAAAATGTTTACAAACGTTTTCTAACACTAATACATTTACTAAAAAATGTTAGGAATTGTTACATTCTGTTATAAATTGTGAAATTTTTAAAATGCTCCTACACCGATGGAAAATGTTTACAAACATTATAACATCTGAAACATCGGCTTGCTCGCAGTTTAGTTTTACGTTCCGAGGCGACTACACGAAAATGGAAGAAGATTTTCTCATTGGATTAGCTTTTATATTTTGTTTAAAAAAAAGTAAAACGCCGGGCTCCACACTCCGCATACCTTGCTGAGGCCTGGATATATGTTTACAAACAAATGATAACAAATGTTTTATTTTGTTACATTTGTTTAGAAATGTTTATTAACATTACCTAACATGCAAACATTTTCTCACATTGTGATCGTATGTTTCTTAACAAATGTTTACTAACGTTTGTAAACATTTTTAAACAGCAGTGTGGCAGCACCTTTACATCGTAGGCTACATCATCACTTAGCATCAGGTGAGATTGAAGTCAAATGCAAGCCCATCTAATTATTTAAAAAAAAAATGAGCCCGTCTCATGGCCAATACGTAATGCGTTTGAACCTGAAAGGATTTATCTTTGAATTTTGAATAGGGCTCCTTTGGCTTATAAAGTAAAAGTAGAAAGCGTTGATTAATTTCGGCGAGCTGGATTGAGCTACGATACATAGTTGGAAGTGCACCTAACCCGGCATGACCTGAGGTGCGGGTTTGAATACCCCTTGTGAATTTTTTTCAACACTTTGTCTTTTTTTAAATCTTTCCCTAAATTGCTAATTTTCATTCTAGCTTTAATTGCTCAACTCACGAGAACTTTTTATGAATACGAATAATCTCATTGTGGACATGCGGTTGAAAAGGTTATTCTTACCTGCCTCGAGGCAGCGATAGCTAGGTGTACAGTGTGGGTCGTGCTGTCTCTCTCACACTTGTTGAAAAAAGCCCATGATATTATACGGTGTCAACCCGAGCCCAGGGTTTGTGTTACCGTTGCCTTGTTTCAGGATTTCAGTTTTATAGATAATTAGTGGGTTACCTCGCGTAAATGCGACCGAAACTTTGTAATTAATATCCCACGAGTCGTTATATTTGTTATGAACTCTGGCAGGTATTTAATTTTAATATTCTTTTCTTTTATTTCAGTGACTTACTTAGAACAATAAGCTCAGAACAATACTAAAGCAGGAAGCAACTTTCTTTTTGTATGTTCATTATATGGCTTCATGCGGTTTGCATAGTCTCCAGTAACAAGTAGAAATAAATGTTTAATTGCTCAAAACTTCTTCAGAGAATATAAAAATTGAAGTTGCGCTGTTTTGTTTAATTTGCCACTCATGCACGATATCTTTTCACATTAGTATATTACTTACGTTATTTCCAAAAAAAAACAAATCTGCAAACATGACACATTACTTTCCCACCAAAAAGGTTCGGATGAACATTAAACTACTTTTGTATATTGTCATGTTAATTTTAATCTTCTTTTGTTTATAACAAAACAAACAAATCATTAGGAGCACGACCTTCGACAACCCTTATTATCTGACCTTACCTAATGAGGTCACAACCATCGCGTTTAAACCTCTTTTGTTATTATAAACAACGTTCTACAAGTACCTACCTGGCGTTTAAACCTGTTGCGATAGTCGTTAACACGCGATAGAACCTACTTTCAAGGCCGTCGTATTTACACTATAAAACTTAATGTGCCCTATTCCCTATGTAATAAGAATCATACTGTTGAAAAGTGTATATTATTAAATCTGATTGTAGGGCCTGTAATAATGCTAATCTTTATATGTAAATATGGATTTACATAGAAAGATTGAATTACTGATGGTGATATACTGGTAGTTACCTACTTCTCTACAATACGTATGCATGTTTTGGTAACTGCATATCAAACAATTAGGATAGAACAATTCATACATGACTTTCCCTCATCAGCATAATCAGTAAATCCGACTTTCGACATCCTAAGGCCTCCTACCGGCTCGGTACGTTTACCGCCTGTGCACCGAATCTGGTACAGAATTTCTGCTGCAAAACATTTCCCGAAAGGCTCTGGATGTTTTCGGTACGGTATTGTTCATTCGATATGAGTCGGGCGCTGAGTGTGACTGGTGTGAGTGAGGCGCGCGGCGGAGCTGGCGGGGGTGAGAGAGGGGAGGCCGGCCGCTCGGTAGGTACAGATTCT
This sequence comes from Eudonia mercurella, assembly GCA_963082485.1. Classification (NCBI taxonomy): domain Eukaryota; kingdom Metazoa; phylum Arthropoda; class Insecta; order Lepidoptera; family Crambidae; genus Eudonia; species Eudonia mercurella. The sequence goes on from OY720022.1 coordinate 4,013,976, forward strand.
GTGCAGAGGTACGTGATGCGCTCGGTAAAAAATCTGTACCGAAACGACTCGGTGTGAAAGCTCTCATTTGATTACATACGCTCGGTAAACAGTCTCTACAGATTCGGTGCAGAGGCGGTACCGAAAACGTACCGAGCCGGTGAGGAAGAGGCCTAATTCTGCTGCCAGTGCCGATCAACATTGTTTTGTATTAGAACCATATTAAATCCAGTAAAGTTACAGTTAAAACATAAGTAAGCATTTAATCACTGAAGCATCAAGGTCAGCCCTAGGTGTCGCAAGCATATAGTCACGACCATTATCAAATAAACACTAAAAAAAATTTTTATTTTTCCCATAACAAAATAAGATTATATAATATAATAAGATAAGACTGTCATTGTGACATATTTTCTAAAGAGAATTTGTCATTATGTCAAATTATTCAAGGTTTATTGACGACCTCCTTGGTCGAGTGGCTTGCACACCGGTTTTCATGGTGTCGCTATCTCTGAGGTCCCGGGTTCGATCCCCGGTCGGATCGATTTAGCAATACCTGTTTTTCTATATTGTTTCGGGTCTAGGTGTTTCTTATGTATAATATGTATGTATTTAAGTATATTAAGTATGTTTATCCGTTGTCTAGTTAACCATATAACGAGTTTCTTAAAGAAGCTTTTCTTGGGGCTAGATAATTGGTGTGAGTGTGGGAAACATTTATTTATTTATTGTGTGTGTGTGTGTGTGTGTGTGTGTGTGTGTGTGTGTGTGATCCCAGTTGACAGGCATCCTTAGGCAATTAATCAAACTGTTCAACTTCTTTAACAGACGCGGTTTCTCCATGGGCGCCGAGAAGGCGGTCACCATCGCGGATCGCGACCGCAAACGCACCTCCACATTCAAGAATGTGCGCAGCTTCATCAAGATCGGCCGCGCGAAACCTCGCGACAGCAGTGGTGACGAGGCACAAGCCCTCCTGGATATGCCTGGGACCTCCACTGACCAGGACCGCCCCATTAGCCAGACCTCTGTGTCTTCTGATGAGATACTAGTCGATACTAGGTCGCCTACTGACACTCCGAAAATCAAACGCATGTAAGTTTTTTTATATTATGATCTAGATTAAAAGTTCCATTTTGAATTGTTATAAATCACTACATACTATAAGGAATTGAATAAAAGCGACAAATACGAATAAGGGAAATGAAAAGAACTAAAAGAAAATTTAAATTGCAGAGCTTAATCAAAACAGTTCCACGAGAAACTTTTACATGCGAAATTTAAATGGACTATTACCGTCTGGTTTCTTGTGTTTCACAGAATAGATATATTTTGTTATAAGAATAACCATAGCGCTGAAGCAACATCGTTATCTTGGATATATAATTCATATCTTTATAAACAATAGTTTTGCTTTTGAACTCAGAAAACAAAACGCTATCTTTAAAAAATTTAAAGCCCGCTTTTAACGGCAAACAAAATCAAATCTAGGTCAATATATAAAAACTCTACAATATCACGTGCTAGCCCGTACAGTATGACAGGGCTATTCCAATCAATCAATCTCGATGACGGGAATAGATAGGGGGATAGGGGGAAACTCTGGTATAGTTCTCGAGGACCTACAAATTTTGATAAACCAGTTTGGCACTATAAGTTTGAAGCAAATTTTTTCCAAATGTGAATTATACATTTCGAATTCCGTGGCCTCGGACCGTAGACCTCAAATAGTAACTGACTTCTGTCGCCTGGCCTTCAACATCATAATTCTCAACAGTCATCGTTATTTTTATTAGGCGCACCGCTTCTCGATGCTGCCATTCCTGCTTTTATAAACGATACTATCACTAAATTCAATTCAACTGCAGAACGGTTATTCCAAATTAATCCACACATGACCTTATTTATCATTCGTTTTTGTCTTTTTGTGCCTAAATTTATATATTGTACTACGTTGCTCCCAACTTTGGCTTTTTCTAGCAATGTTATCCAATTTACATAATTTGATTAAAGAAACTCTTATTAAAATTTTTCATTGTTCAATGAAAGACCGCGTTTAATTACAGGTTTCGCTTTCTGTACGCTTCGTAGGCCTAGGAATTAGAAATGTATCCAGTGTGGCCCTGCCAGTCTTCTGCTCATAGCACGTACAATCTCTACAGAAAATTATCAACTCATTAACTAAACTTAAAACAAATACAGTGATCGAAAAATATTCCCTCATTAATCAATTTATTTCTTCAAAAGTCCATGGTTCTTTACATATATTTATTAGTTAGTTAGTTAGAATATATTACTCAACAAAGGCAAACTGTACTTGTAAATAACAAACAAGGCGGCCTATGAACAAATACATTCTCCTAAAAGTGTCAAAAACTAAAAAGTTTACTTTCATAGGCAACTTTTGACACAATAAAGACGTTATCTACACTTGAGATCACCTTGAGACTATAAAGGTTATATAGGTTTCCCTTAGGTATGCGAGTATATCAGCGTTACGTCTTTATACTAGATAGTACCTGGATGCTTTGCTCGGTATTATTTTACGGATAAAACGACGTTTTTTAGAAATGAAACCCAGCTAGATAGATTTATCGCGCCCGAAACCCCCTGCATACAAAATTTCATGAAAATCGTTGGAGCCGTTTCCAAGACAAGAATTGCTCGTTTAAACGTATTAGATTGCTAATACATATTGCCATTGCCATTTAAATGTGATGTGGTGCTACGGGTGCTAACTGAGCTAAGAATTTATTATAACAATTGGGCATGGCAACAGCCATTGGGGATCAGGGGCCTTACCATGAGCTCTTAAAATCCAAACTGGTGGTAGATTCAGCTATTTAGTTAAACTAAATCTTTATTTTAAATAAACGATTTGTCTTTTACTTTGACCAAGCAGTGTTGTTGTATAGTAATGTTTTTGCAGTTGTGAAAACGAAACGAGTTTACTTACGCCACTACGCATGTTTCATTTACCACTGCTACAATACTGCTATAAAAGGACATGGTAAGCCACCAGGGGGCCGACCGCCTAACTCGATCGCTTTGAAAGCGAGGCGAGGAGGAGGCGTCATATTGTCATTACAAAAGCAATATGAAAGCAATATCGAAAGCTATAGGCTATAGTCGGGGGGCAGGTCATAGCCCATCGGCCATCACGCTCTCTTATCTGCCGTATGCACATGCATTTGTCTGGAAAAGTTAATGATCAAAACTCACAATATTTTTATTGTTTGCAGACGCGCAGCCTTAGACACAGCAGGACCATCCGCCTTGAAGGCCGCCGACTTTCAAGTGTGCGTGACCGTGATAGAGGCCAGACAGCTGGCCGGCCTTAACATGGACCCTGTGGTCTGCGTGCAAGTTGGCGACGCTCGCAAGTATACCAGCGTCAAGGAGAGCACCAACTGCCCTTACTACAACGAGGTTAGTCATTTCAAGGACTTTTCAAAGGTATTACTTGAGGCTTTTTTAGTTAGCGCGGCAATAATGTCTCTTCTCTACCTGATGTTAAGTACAGTGTAGATATTTTATCTAAAATATTCATTATTTCACTCGAGAGTTGATTTATCGAGCAACGCAGACATAGACAACTTCACGCACACGGAATCTCGTTACAGTTGCACTCGAATTGTTCCGAGCTGGAAATACGTTTTCCAAATATCGGGGGCATCGGTTCGTGATATTTCACGTCCATTTCACATTGTCTTTTTTCTTTTCTTTGTCATGTATGACTGTTATAAAATATCATTTCAGCGAAGCTACATAAAACATTTCCGATACACGGAAACATGGTTTAATTAACTGAATTCTGAAAATGTGAAATCAATACTCGTAACAATTAATTACTCTGTTATCGCGTACCTATCAAATTTATAGGATATCTATTGCACAATATTTTTCAATTTAGGGTATCGTACGTTAAAGGAACGTTGTTATTTTGATCTGTGGCTATATGAATGAATCTATGACCATCAATGTTGGGTTTACAAGAACTTTTTGTCTGTTTATAGATAAAAAATAACAAAAAAACCATTGTAAACTTGTTTGTGGTCCAACTGAAAAATATAAAAAGGATAAATAGTATTAAGATCCGTTTGGCTATGAGAACCATATCCGCCTCAGTGGTCTGGTGGTTAAGACCACCGGTTTAGATCCAGAGGTCTCGGGTTTGATTCCCAGTTGTGGGTACATGTTTGTGCACTCGGTTTGGTTGGTGGTAGGGCTTGTTTGTCCGCCTGGCTAGCCACCACCGTGTTATGATAATTATGTCGCCATAACATCGATGCTTGTAGCATTGTTGTATTCCGGTAGCTAAAGATAAGATAGCTAGTGCGTCAGTAGTTGAGGATCCCGGGTGAATTGCGGTTCCATCACTGGCCTTATCGTCATTTAACATCAGGTGAGATCAAGGCACTGTGCTTACCCGTAAAATATATTTAAAAAAAAAACCCTAGTGGCAGGCACTATGTTTTTTCGTAGAAATGTACCATATAGTGCTTAGTTTCTAATCAATATTTTCTCATTTGTTTCATTTTATCTTCAGTTTATAATAACATGGCTTTCCTAAGTTTACGCGAACACTTTTGTGAAAAATTATTCACTCTATACGCAGTACAACTAATTTTTTAACGTCTCAAAAGCAATCGAATATTATTTCAGAACAAAGTACTTTTTGTCTTTTTGTTTTGATTTCCATGTGCACACATAGAGCTGTAAAACGTAAATCAAGTTACGTGTGATCTACTTTACACAAAATGATGGCTAAAGCTAGACACCGCTTAAAACAGATGCTGTCACTTTTTAGCTAATACTTTTAGACAGAGGCACAATACATATATTAAACACGTATTTAGCCATTGTTTAACTTTAAACACTGTTTTGTAGTTAGAGGCTATGTGCCTTTCTCCCATTCTAAAATAAAATAATAATAAGTACAAAGAGTAGTGGCCACTCTATACTATATACTCTATAACTGATAGAAATTCAACGACAGCTAAAACACGAAGTTTGCCGAGAGACATTAAGAAAATAGAAGTACTGTACTCGTTTATATATTACATTATTATTTTATTATTAGTCTTTCTGAGTTTTCGGCACAAGGTTTCACAGCTCTACAATGTTGGTTAGACGAGCCATTTATTCATTAGTTGATTTTACTTCTGCTCTAAGATAATCTAAGCTTCTGCTACTGTTGTTTCTAAATTTTCTCAGCTTCTTACAAGTTAAATATATTATGTGCTATATTTATAAGACATCAAAGTGGACTGACGTTAGTTTTAACTGTTTGTTAATTCTAGGTCCATATGAAGTCATATCAACAATGAAGTTGCCAAAACGAAAGTTCTTGAATTACACAACTCGGCTGTTTTACCTTTTTAATTAAAAAATAGACCCTCGACCTCGGGTTAGAGACTAACATTGGCTATGACCTTGAGAAGGAAGTCGGGTCCCACCGCAGCCTGCATATCTTGGCGGGACTGTTCAAACTCCTGACATGCCACCAGTGTGTGCTATGCCGTGTCATCGGCTTCACAACACTGGTGAGACACTGTGGTTTACTCCCTTCCAATCCTGCAAAAGTAATGGCCACAGCAGCCATGGCTGGTCAGCATCTGTGTCAGACGGAATGAGAGCCTCCCCAACTTGCGATCAGGTCGCGCCCTTAGAATCGCACCTGGGAATTTTGAAATTTAAGTATCCCAACCACCCGTTCTCATCACATGACGATAGATAATAACATCTTATTAGTTAATTAAATATTTATACTTAACATAATCTGTTTTGAATAGTAAATGTTTAAAAGGCCAGTTTGTAATATGTTAAAATACTCATTCGTAAAAATTTTGTTCGCAGTATTTCGTCTTCGATTTCCATATGCCGCCCATCATGCTGTTCGACAAGATCATCACTTTATCAGTAAGTATGAAATCAATTAATACATAAATACATTACTTTGACTTTATATATTATTCTAGTATGTTTTTTTTAGTAAACTAGTGCTCTTATGTTGCAAAGGATCTTGATGTAAAAAGTTTTGGCTATGATTGATTTATTTGGCATTTTATTCTATCTAGCTAGCTAGCCCTATTTCACAGGAAGCTGGAGCAAAGATCTGTGAAATACTGTTTACATATACCTATAGTATGTGGCTAATGTTCAAATTCGAGTTCACTGCCCTACGAACTAATTAATAATAATTGTATTAAGTCGGGTAGTTTCCATCTTCGCCATACAAGAGGCAGTTGTGTGACCGTCCTAAATAGCTAATTGGACCGGTATATATCATAGAAGCACTTAACTAAAAGGTGGCCTTTATAGCCAACTTAGAGGAAAGATCTAATGATTTGTACATCAGCTAATATCTATCAGATAGCCTAGTTTACAAATAAGTCATTCTTCGACCACGGAGGTAGCTTAAGAAAAAGTAAGACAGAGATAAAAGATTAGAAAAGGAACATGGTCTCCAGATGTAGTTTTTCAAACCAATGGCATAGCTCTATTTACCCTACATTCACATTAGGTAAAAATGTAAATCTTATCTCATAGTTTAGGGAGTTTAGGTAAGGGTATATCCATAAAGAGATAAAACAGCCGATCATTATAATCATTTTTACTAGTGAGTACTGAAATAAAAAAGACCCCAATAATTATAGGTAGGTATTTGATTTTTTTTTAAAGCTATGTTCTAATGTTTCAATGAGACGTTTATCAAATTAAGATATATACGATTTTTTGGAAAGAGTTTGCTGATTGCTTCAAACGGCATTTTCAGCTACACCGGGCTTGTTTGGGGGCGGCGAGAAACTTAAAGGGTTCCTCAAGCCGTGTGAAACGAATCACCTTCGGAGGTTTTCTAGAGGAAACGGCATCACGCACTAAGGCGCGTCCCCGTGCCCTACTAGATGCTCCGAAGGGTTCGGTTCGGATCGGTAGATACTCGTATATACGAGGCATATGTGACACATACGAGTTTAAATAATATATGCAACGTTTGGGCGATTACGGACGCGTCGGTGCCTGCGTCACAGCCCGAGTATACTCGCATAATGCGCTGTTTTACATAAAGGCTTGCTGGTTCAAAAAACAGTGCCGTTATGTAAAGGGGCTAACAGACATTCAGCCGGAATGTTCTTATAATACGTTCAATAAACAGTGGTCTGCGTTTAGCCGGGCTGTATACAGGTTACAATGTTTTATCTTTTACTTAGGATGCTTCAAGAATTAGGACGACACCTCGGTTCGTAAACATTCAAACACGGCTGATCCTTACAGGCGCTCTCATAAGGTTGAAAATATGTAGCGACGAATTGCGACGATTGAGACCGCTCCGAAATGGACAGAATCTTAAAAAGATTTTTAAAATCGTAATTATGTCTATATAATACTGTCCATTTAATTTTATATCTATTTATGAATCTGAATTTTTAAATTTATAATTTTTATTTTATAATTTTTTTTGAACCCGTTATCAATTAATTAAGTCATTATTTATTTTGTTTTTTAATTTGTAATTTGTTTTTAATAATTGTATTTTGTTTTTAATTTTATTTGATTGATTATTGTAATGTAATATTGGGTATGTATTGTTTATCCGCAATAAACTATTATTATTATTATTATTATAAAATAATTGGTTTTGTGCAAAAATATGCATCTACAAAATTACGAATATTGATGTTATCAATGTATTTGAGTGGTATCCAAGCAATTACGTTATTTCGTTGTCATTTCAACAACAGTGATTTTTTATAGGTCTTTTCGAAAATAATTTATGATGAAAGTTGGTGTATTTTTTCAGTGTGTCGCCATAAACTTGTTAAAGGACTGATCCGGTCCTTCTACATTATTCAGATATGTAAAGTTATTACCTATAGCTAAGTTGAACCGGACTGTGACACATCGACATTGATATTTTACTCGATATTCCTACATCAATCAATACAAATACAATCGAAAAATACTCGACATTTCCTATCACCGGCAGCAATCCGTAGCAACGTAGCGCTGCTAGCGCGTACCTCGTCATTTAAAAATTCACCAGTGTTGCTTCTATGAGAATACGAGGAGCCATCATTTATTCATTGATCAATTTGTGGTGTGCGCGTTCGTACACACAGTCTTGTCTATCGTGTAACGCATGTTGTAACTTCATGACAGTGAATGAACTCAGAACGGTTAATCAGATTGCAAAAAACAAAATTATAGAAAAATCTAAAATTGTAACAGTATTTGTATTTGTAACTTTACTGGTACTTACAATGAAATCGGGTTAGATTATGATAGGACTAACATGTCTACATAAACAAAAATGAAATTGAAATAATAATTGTCAATTGCGCTAAATCACTCGTTTATCCAGCTTGGATGCATTACGCATGCACCGCTCTCTCGCCCGCAAAAAATATGCACATGCAGAAGAATGGATGCAAGCCAACATGCACACCAACACCGATAATTAACCGAGGAGGCGGGTTTCGCAAAGTAACGCCTGACTCCATTAATTGTCTACATAGAGACAAATCCTTAAACAAACAGAGAGAAAAAAACCGGCCAAGTGCGAGTCGGACTCGCGCACGAAGGGTTCCGTACTTTATGACGTATTAAAAAAAAACTACTCACTAGATCTCGTTCAAACCAATTTTCGGTGGAAGTTTGCATGGTAATGTACATCATATATATTTTTTTAGTTTTATCGTTCTCTTGTTTTAGAAGTTACAGGGGGGGGACACATTTTACCACTTTGGAAGTGTCTCTCGTGTAAACTATTCAGTTTAGAAAAAATTATATTAGAAACCTCAATATCATTTTTGAAGACCTATCCATAGATACCTCACACGTATGGGTTTGATGAAAAAAAAATGTTGAGTTTCAGTTCTAAGTATGGGGAACCCCCAAAATTGATTGTTTTTTTTCTATTTTTGTGTGAAAATCTTAATGCGGTTCACAGAATACAACTACTTACCAAGTTTCAACAGACAGACAGACAGACAGACGGACGGACGGACGGACGGACGGACGGACGGACGGACGGACGGACGGACAGACAGACAGACAGACAGACAGACGGACAGACAGACAGACAGACAGTCAAATTTCCTAAATTGACTTTGAACTTTATGGTGTACTAGTGGACCCGGCGGACTTCGTACCGCCGCGCTTTGACAGTTTCCATTTATTCCCGTGGGAATATCGGGATTGGACGCGACGTTCCACTGTAGATTTGGGCACATTATAACATGTTCCCATTCTGTCATTTAAAATGGCATCTATAGCTCTCCTCATATTTTCTTCATCCCAGCTTCGTCTATTTGTCTTTCGTTTATAATCACGCACCATGTTTACTGTAACACAGACAAAGTAAAATACGTAAATAAACGAATGTTTACGTACGTGTAAATGGAATCATTTAGTAAAAACGAAGAACGAAACGAACGAACCCTTCATTTTTCCCTAAGTTACTTACCTTTTGTTATGACACTAGTAAGTTATTTCAACTGAAATGGATATATAGTGGACTAGTTAGTCAATAGATAAACTTTTTAGCAACTATGAAAACGAGTTTAATGTTCTGGAAATAATTTCTAAAGTGCCAAAACGATAAGCCACCATATTCAATCATTTTGTAGCGCCATTTTGTTGCAAATTTTAATGCTAGAACCTTTTTCTTGTTCCTATTCTTCTGGGTAACAGTAAAGAAGTGAGACGAGCCTTGACGACATAAAATAACACTTCATTTTGGTACAACTTGATTTTTCCATGTTATAGTTTTTTTTTCACCGCACGCGCTTTTTGACGCTTTTTAACGCTTGGGTTGTCAAGTGGCAAAGCGCTCGTTGCCCGAAGGTCCCAGGTTCAATTCCAAGGTCGGGCAAAGTGTGTTTCGGATTTTTCGATGCATAGCCTGGGTTTGGTATCACCAACCCGCATTTGGCACGATGGAAACTTTTGCCCAGCCGCTGCCGGTACAGTTATAGACTATTTATTTTTACTTTTACTTACGCGCTTTTCTATTGCAAGTGGTAAAATGGCCAACCTTGCAAACCACCATTTACCAACATAACAAAAATACAAGCATGTAACTATTTCGAATAATTCTGAAAAACATAAAAATAATCGCAACTGAAAGGCCAACATTAATCTTCGGCGACTTTTTAAAATTTGCCCTAGTTTCCGGTACTTATTTCTTTCAATAGCTATAAAATATTCATTACCATTGGAAAATATTATTATTTTTATGTTAAACTAACTAGTGCCGTTTTAACTGTCCTTTAAAAATGTCCAGCATTCATAGTTAGCATGTAACACGCTATCATACTATTCATTAGAAACGTGTATTTTTCCTAGTAATTTAAAAAATATATTTGTATTATTTATGTTAAAAAATATTATGAGGAGCTCGATGGCGCAGCGAGTGCTGAGGTTAAGCAACTTTCGCAAAGACCGGTCATCGGATGGGCGACCAAAAATTTATCATCTCGAGCTCCTCTAGGCCCGAGTGGTAATTTATGGTCCGTTCTCCCTATCCATCCATAGGGAAGGCTCGTGCCCCAGCAGTGGGGACATAACATGAGCTGATGATGATGATGATGATTGTGTATTTAAAACGAGAAATGTTACTCACAATGACGTTACTTGCTAGAAATCATATGTTGATGTTTCGTTCTGACTCAGCGACAATAGTCCGTTTTTGTAAAGCCAAAATCCTAATACAAACCATAAAAAATGTACACTGATTCTGTACGCATATCCCAGAGACAGACTTGACGTTTGAGACGTAACTCGGTTGGAAAGATGGAGGGGGAAAAAGGCCTGCTGAGTTTCATGCCAGCTTTTCTCGACAGAAGGCTCTCCCATAATACAATTAGTGAAAAATACAGTTCTTAAAACAAAACTTTTGTATTTTATTATTTGTTTTTTTTTTAATTTGATGTCTAAAAGTGCCTGTGTCTTGAATTAATTTACCTCATATTTAAGCATTCCACTATTAGGTTTATCGCAATAAGTATTCACTAATTTTGAGCGAGATAAGCTGCTTTCCTAACTATTTACAATTGACAAGGAACTTATAATTTTATAGTATATTTTTATAAGAATACGGTAATAATTAGTTAGGTAACCTTTTCAATATATTTTAAAAACTGTATTGTAGTGAATGCCTTTGCCTGGTAGTTGACAGTTTGTAGTAGTATTAGGTGCAGGATTGCGGGTGTGGGTGATTATAAACTGACAAAACGATCTACCCTCTTCCTTAGTCGTTTTTTGCGCTCGATACTGATTCCATCGATTGACCTGTTAAATGTCGCTACCATAATAACGCGTTAAATTTTAATAATGAAGTGAAATTTACATGAGAACAATGCGCGCGATTCGGCCGGCGGGCGGGCAATTGTGGGGATTCGAGAGTAGTTGCAAACTCAGTAAGCATCACGTGCACTCTCTTAATTAATTCCATTGTTGTTGTGCTAACGTGGCGCGCTGATTTTTAATATTTAACTGCTACGCCGCTACCGTGGTTCTCATTCAGATTTTTTTTAAGTTGTTGCCGAGAAACGGAATTTTCAATGCCTAATTGTTTTTAATTAATTTTGGTGCAGTTTACGTTTAGCTTGCGTAATGGTTATCGAGATCCTGTACAATATTCATCATCAGCTCATTTTATGTCCCCACTGCTGGGGCACGAGCCTTCCCTATGGATGGATAGGGAGAACGGGCCATAAACCACCACGCGGGCCTAGTGCGGATTGGTGGTTGTTAACGACTGCTATGCAGCCGGGTCAAACGGGTTTTCGTGCCTTCCGAAGCACGGAGGAGCTCGAGATGATACATTTTTGGTCACGCATCCGATGACCGGCCTTTGCGAAAGTTGCTTAAACTCAGCACTAGCAGACCGGGCGCGTTAATCACTGCGCTATCGAGCTCCTTTGACATTTCGGCTATCATATGTCGTCAAAACCTCATTGTTGGTAGCATTGTTGTGGCAGCTAGAGACAATATTGCCAGTTCAGCCTCAGAATTTGGAGACTACAGGTGAAATGTGCATCCGCCATCCACTTCTAACCTTATCATCACTTAACATTAAGTGAGGTAAAGACCAAGTGCTCATCCGTTAAGAATAATAAAAATAGAAATGCAATTAAGTAACAAAAAATTTCTATATTTTGCTAAGACAAAAAATGTGCCTGGCTCATTAATTTATTGTACGAATAAGAATATAAAGATTTAGATCAGCAGGGGCTGGGCTAAACAGGGGTTTTACATAAGCGTTGAAACATTTTTCTGATTAAAAACTCAAGATTAAGCAGATTAGAGTCATACCTATTGTTGTTGGTGGTCCCCTCAGTTGTTTTTAGTTACTTATCCATTTAGTAAAAACAATGGAACCCAGCCTATACAGCCTAGTCTTCAAATACATTTATTCATTTGGACATGAACTAATAAATATCATTAATCATGGTAATAGATTATGATGAGAGACGATTGAAAAAGGTTAATTGACTGATTTTATATGATGAAGTTTCTTTAACCCTGATTAGGTATATCCTGAAAATACTAAGTTTCAGTATCGAGGCTCAGGCTTCACTGAAGCCTTACGCGGACTTATTGGGAAAATTTAATAGGTCACGTTTGCTTTGTTCGCCAGTACGGGCTCTCGTTTACAAATACGGAACACGTTCTGGGTGCCTAGTGCGAGTAACATTCTTCATTCGATCACCTTAGTATAGGAAAGTGACAAGTAAACAGCCTATAACCATCCCACTACTGGGCAAAGGCCTCCATCACTGAAATCAAGGCATCACTACAATGGATGGGCAATGGCTTAATCACCACGCTGCCAAATGCGGGTTGGTGATCCAAACCCGGGCTATGCATCGAAAAATCTGAAACACTCCCAATCTGGGAGTTGAACCCGGGACCTGGGCGCTTTGCCAGCGCCATGTAACACTAATATTGTTATTCATAGTTGAGATATTTTTGTTTGCACTTTTGTCGCTTCCTCTTAAACATGATGCTCCCATTCCACCTTAGGTTGGCTGGAAGAGATCTCTTTTAGAGATAAGTCCATCTTTGCTCACCATTGTTTGTAAACTGTTCTCTGTATGTGTGTTTATGTCCAATAAAGAATATATAACACTTCTGCCAATTCACCTGAGTGAACGGCGTGAATTGAACAATTGTCAGTACTTACCGGTTGGCATACACTGAACGTCATTTTAATAAAAATAAGATTAATGGATAGAAACAGGACCTTAAAATAATCAACTTCAACTTCAACTTTTTGTTTATGGCAACTGGGTCACTTTAAGGTTAGCGACCATAAACAAACAGAACCAGTTGTCAGACGCGTTTGACAGTCACTTCGTTTGAGAACGGAACGTTCCACGTTTCGTTCAGCAATATCTCTTACAAGTATACAATAATAAATTCCGAATAAATGGATTCAGGAAATTATATATACATTAACTCAACTAAATAAAAATAACAATTAAATTCGATTGTGTCTCTTATTTACAGCCAACGATGGGTTAAATTAAAGCATCATAAATGAGAAGTCATGCCAGTCCTTCTTCTAAGTTCGCTAGGCGAACTACCATCATCTTATACAAGTTCGTCATTACATCAATGTCAGTAGCATTATTGTGTTTCGGCAGCTAAATATAAGATAGCCAGTTCATCAGTATCACCCTGAACCGTATCTGGTGGTGATACCACCTACCTTAGAAGTCTCGGTTCCGGTATCTTATAGGTATCTGTCGCTTTAACAACAACGTCAGTAACATTAATGTGTTACGATAGTTAGATATACAGTTTAGTTGCTCAGTAATTAATTTGATTCCACGCAAAGTGCACATCCACTTACAACATGTCACTAATAACTATTAGGTGAGATTAGGATCAAGCGCTTCCTGATATTACTTATAAATTGTAACTAAGTATGTAATCCTAACTAATATTATTCATCATCATCATCATCATCATCATCAGCTCCCCACTGCTGGAGCACGAGCCTTCCCTATGGATGGATAGGGAGAGCGGGCCATAAACCACCACGAGGGCCCAGTGCGGATTGGTGGTTGTTAACGACTGCTAATGCAGCCGGGACCAACGGCTTAACGTGCCTTCCGAAGCACGGAGGAGCTCGAGATGATAAATTTTGGTCACCCATCCGATGACCGGCCTTTGCGAAAGTTGCTTAACCTCAGCACTCACAGACCGGGCGCGTTAGCCACTGCGCCATCGAGCTCCTCTAACTATTGGTCGGTTTGTTTGTTTGTTGTTTGTTACGCTCTCACGCATAAACTATTAAACCGATTATCATTAAATTCTGTACACAGGATACTTTTTTATTAAAAAAAGTGAGTTTGTTTTTGTTTGCTTGTTTGATAGTGCTTTCACGCGTAAACTATTTTACGATTTGTTTGTTTTGTTGTCATAGAAACTGTCAAAGGGGTACAACGTCCGTTAGGTCCTTAGAACAATAACTAAAGGTTTAAGGGCTGCGTGAGATATTAAAAAATAAAGTGCTAAATTAAATATATCTGTTCACTTATCCGCCGTTCCTATTTCGTGAAATAAATTATGCTTTGGAGACCAAACATGTTTATTTACATACCTGCTGGGCAAAGCTCTCCCCCAAATCTCCCCATACGTCTCTTACTTTGGCGGCCTCCAACCAATCTCTCAAATAGAAGTCAACATCATCCCTCCAAATATTATGATTAAAAACAGTACTTAAAATGTTTATTTACATAAGTACCAACATTAAAATTAATCAATTTATATCAGTGACATTTAATTAAATTAAACAGAATGTTGGGATGTTGGCTACCAAATATATATACTTATTATCCATCTGGAATGTTCTTACGCACAAGGCGTGAATGTTCATTTGTTCTCGGCCACAATGGCGTCTTTGTACTTTGGAAGACATAATAAGGCTTTGTAGGGACTCCTTTATAATGTTGTCTTTTAACTCAGAATGTCGTACTGCGACTATTTACAATTTAAGTCCGTGTAAACGAGTAACAACAGGGGGACGATTTTTAGGTAGGAGGTGACTTATTCGCACGCTATGATATCAAACAGGGTTGCTCCTTTTTTAAAGTCACAGGTTTCGTGTTTATTGCACCGAAAAATCTCGAACGGTATGTATCTTAGTAATCTAATTGTAAATCTATATACATACAATGACTTGACCTGACTGACTGATACATCATCGCCGAGCCTAAACCGCTGAAGCTATTTAGATGAAATTTGGACTGTGGGTTAATTGAGTAACGTAATCAGACACTAAGAAAGGTTACGAAAATCACATTCTAAGGAGGTCAAATAGGGGGTGAAAGTTTGTATGAAAGTCCGTCAGTTTTGAAGTAAAATACATGAAAATTGGTATTTGGGTTCTTGAAAAGAAATAAAGAATGACGTATCACAGGAAATTCGTTTATTTTCCTTTAATGGAGTAAAAAAGGGAAGAAGGATTTTTTGAGAAAGTCGTTATTTTTAAAGTTATTGCTATCAAACTGAATTTTTAGTATTTTTATCGATCTATAGATTTTTAAACAAAAATAAAGAATGACGTGTTTTAGCATTTTTCGAAAAATCTCCCCTAGAGAGGTGAAATAGGAGTGGAAAGTTTTTATGGAAATCTGACATTTTTGAAGTTTAATTCACGGACTGACTAACATGAACGTTACAAACAATCACACGTCGTGTAGCTTACGAGAGCGAAGCCACGAGTAATGCATACAATATTATTATTTCGTAGTGTAATTTCAGGTCAGTTTTAATTATTATGGATAGTGTTTTTTAATTATATGATGCATGGGCCCTATAAGCCTCATACGGCTCGATTGTTGAAAAGCGACCACCACTGCCTATTACAGACACGACCATTAACCTAACTAATACCTTGACTTTTAATCCATTGTATTTAGATGTTAAATCTCGTAACACGCTTGCGACATAAAGGATGATAGATAAGTTTAGTATGCACACGTTGTCGACCCTGAAACTTCAGTTCCTATCGTTTTCTGTAAATTTCTTATTGGTAAACACTCAGCCTTTATCTCACCTGATGTTGTGATGATAAGGCCGAGGTAGAAGAAGTAGTAGTAGTAGAAGAAGCTCACTTCACCCAGAACCCTACACTACTGAGGCACTGGCTATCTTATCTCTAGCTGCCGGAACACAACAATCTACTAACAATTACGGTAGGGCGATGTCGATGTCGATCTTGATGTCTAGTATATTCCAAACCCAGCAAGTACTGAGCCCAGCTGTGGGTGAATAGAATAAAATATAATAAAATCATCATCATCATCATCATCGCTCATTTTATGTCCCCACTGCTGGGGCACGAGCCTTCCCTATGGATGGATAAGGAGAACGGGCCATAAACCACCACGCAGGCCCAGTGCGGATTGGTGGTTGTTAACGACTGCTAATGCAGACGGGACCAACGGCTTTACGTGTCTTCCGAAGCACGGAGGAGCCCGATGACTGGCCTTTGGGAAAGTTGCTTAACCTTAGCAGTCGCAGATCGAGCGCGTCAACCACTGCGCCATCGAGCTCCTCCATAAAATGATAGTAATTACCAAACCAATTAACTACATCGCCATTATATTTGTAATTTTGAAAAACATAATATTTACAAGCACGTCATACATTTTGCCTAAACGCTATGTTGGCATTCCACAAAATTACAAATTCAAGACACGGCTCCGAAGCGTTACTGGGATTAAACGGGACATAGTTGGTATTTATAACGCTCCCGCGTAGCCTGTCGACGCCCAAAATTTACTTCACAAGTATATTCACGCTTTCGTATACACTGAGCTGAAGACTATAAGTTAAGCCCGGCCGATACCGAACATTCCATCTTAGATAACTAGTCATACAACGCCCCAAATGTGTTCAATAATTAATATACTTAGGCCCAATTTTTCAATCCTCAGATAAGTTATATCCAACGAATAATATTGTCATCTATACATATACGTATAATGACTTGTCCTGACTGACTGATTCATCATCGCCGAACCGAAACCGCTAAAGCTAATAAGGTGAAATTTGGACTGTAGGTTAGTTGAGTGACGTAACCGGCCACTAAGAAAGGATTTTACGAAAATAAACCCCTAAAGAGGTTAAATAGGGGGTGAAAATTTATATGAAAGTCCGTCAGTTGTGAATTAAAATACATGAAAATCGGTATTTGGCTTTTTGAAAATAAAATAAAGAATGACATGTCTCAGGTATTTTGTTTATTTTCCTATTAAGGAG
Source organism: Eudonia mercurella (assembly GCA_963082485.1). Classification (NCBI taxonomy): domain Eukaryota; kingdom Metazoa; phylum Arthropoda; class Insecta; order Lepidoptera; family Crambidae; genus Eudonia; species Eudonia mercurella. Next base: position 4,031,238 of record OY720022.1, read on the forward strand.
GAAAAAAGGGAAGAAAGTTTTTTTGGGAAAATCCTTATTTTTAAATTAAGAACTATAAAATGAATTATTTTATTCGATATTAGGTCTTTCAATAAAAATAAAGAATGACGTATTTTAGCATTTTTGGAAATCTGTAATTTTAAAATTTAAATCCTTTGGTACCTATTTGGCCTGAAGTGTTTCAGGATTATCCGTAGAGATACTTGCCTTTCATAAGTTTGGCTTTTGTTAAAAACAATTACAAGTCGGATAGCCCATGTGAGCAAAGCCGCGAGCAAAAACTAGTTGTGACATAATATTTTCTAAGGAGAATCTGTCATTATGTCAAAATTATTCAATGAATAAATTTTAACTGACGATTGTAAAATCAGCCAATATAATATTATCTATATAATCTTGGTAGGTACGTATTATTATGCTCTTCATAGAAGCGATGTTATTTACATTACATCAGACAGGTGGTATCAATCCTGGAAACTTGACAATTGACACTAATTTAAGTCCGCCTGGCTCATCTTATCGGGTTCGTGGGTTAGGCCCCCGGTGTGTGACGCCCCCTCCACCAGGAGGCACTCGATTTCGTTTTAGTGCGATAAAATCTATTAGTTGAATACTTTTATCAAAAGTACAGTCAGATAGCAAAGTATAACCTATTATAAAAATGTTTATAAGTGTCTTATCTATATAATATAAAATGGAAGCATTTTAATTTCAGTAGCATTGTTAGCAGAATAATTGAGTCGAAACGAATTGAGACGACCTCCTTGGTCAAGTGGTTTGTACACCGGTTTTCATGGTGTCGCCATCTCTGAGGTCCCGGGTTCGATCCCCGGTCGGGTCAATTTAGAAATTATTGTTTTTCTAAATTGTCTCGTGACTTGGTGTTTTTTATGTATAATAAGTACGTATTTAAGTATTTTAAGTATGTTTATCCGTTGTCTAGTAACCATTTAACGAGTTTCATAACGAAGCTTCTCTTGGGCTAGATAATTGGTGTGAGTGATGTAGGAAAGTTTATTATTATTATTATTATTATAAAAAAAAACAAAAATAAGTGCAAATTCTTTGAGTACGTCGTTTACACTAGTTTCTAAGTAAATTACCGATTACACTACTTACTACTATATTATAAGATCTAAACTTTAGGGCCGGTAACGTGCGTGTTTTACCCGTTTGCCTGCTTAGTAACATCTGTCTATTTAATACGTGATACGATAAGTTATCTCAAACTTCGGCACATTCCGTGACAGAGGAGTGTGAGATTTAAAGTGGTGGAGCGACGATCTTCGCAAGGTGGCTGGCAAGAACTGGATGAGAGTAGCCGCGGATCGTGCTCAGTGGCGTGCACTTGAAGAGGCCTATGTCCAGCAGTGGACGTGTGTAGGCTGATGATGATGATGATGATGGAGAAAGAGAAAACATCATATAACAATGTGTAAACGTGGTCTATTTTTGAAATTACAATCGAATATCGACCACTGGGCGACCATGCATTCGTTTTCAAAATCTGATAAGTACTAACAAACCAACATGGCGGCGAAACATTCCGTTCGAAACAGCAATAACAGAAAATTGCTTTATGTAAATTGATCTGTGCAAATAATCGGCCACACGCTGTACTCGTATATGACAACTCCATTGAACTATTCAGGAACGTTTGTCGGAGGCTTGCACTAGCGTGCTCGGTCGGATAATCCGGATCTAACCGGGGCGACCGGCAAAAACGCCCGCTCAGATTAGCTAACAAAATAACACTATGAGGCTACCCTTTTAAAACACTATCCGCCGGTTGCACCAAAATTGATATACATTTACAAATTCAGTTTTACGTTTTACAGAAACTATTCCGTTACTTTCACGAATTCGTAAATGTACGTTGCACCAACAAAATACGAGTAAAAGTATCAGTAAAATTACTTGCTACACAAATGAAGCGTTAATTTTACCATTTTACCTCAGTAGGTTTTTACTACCATGGTAGTTTTTATTTTACATGTAGTAAGCCATGATAATTAGCGTCATAAGTGTCAGTAGCGTGACGTTAATGGTTTGTTTATTATTGTTTGTAGTTTTGAAATAGTAATGAAAGTGCATTTAATAATGGAAAATATATTTTTTTCCACCAATCCGCACTGGGCCCGCGTGGTGGTTCATGGCCCGTTCTCCCTATCTATCCACAGGGAAGGCTCGTGCCCCAGCAGTGGGGACATAAAATGAGCTGATGATGATGATGATGATTATTTTGGAAGATGACATTCTGCAAGAAAAGTAAATATCTATCTACTTACAATAACGTTAGGTACTTTATTGGGCTTTTTGGGGATAGGTCGTTATTGTTTATTTGTATGTTTCGGGTTTTCATATACATTAGCGATGGTTTAATGATGGTGATTCGTTTCGTTGAGAAGTACCTAGCTCCCCGTAGGTATTAAAGTTTAAGTTGTAGATTTGAAACTGATCTTGGAGTATTAGATGGAACTTTATGTTCAATACATCTGCAAATGTAATGTACCGTGGTCTTGCTGATTCGATAGCGGCACAAAAATCGCTACCTTCAATGAGCATTTGGTCTACTCTAATATTTGTTCTCCGACGACGGCGAATGATATATTGAATAATTTCACTATCACTGTCAGAACTTGTGGAAGACATTATCCTCATTTATTCTCTCAGAGCACGTTTCTTTAAATAAATAGAGCGTTTTCTAACCTCCAACACGAATTGCAAACACGAACTGTCAAAATCTTATACTTTTACGTTATGAGCAAGGTTTGAGCTACGTAAAAAGTAACCGTATAATGTAACCGTAAAACGTATCGCAAAGTGTGGTACAACAACGTTTTACATTATACGTTTACTTTTTACGTTACTTTTTACGAATTCGTAAAATGAAAATTTTGGTGCAACCGGCTGTATGAGTACCTATATCTGGAAAAAGTATTGAGCTGAATGGAGGCTTTAAGTTTGATTTTTAAAATGAAGAGTTTTGCTAATTCTTAAAAAAAGAAATATAATAGTGGTTCTATGGGGTATCTATAAAGTACATGATCGATTGACCATGTTTACTCGTAAGATTGTTGACTCGTAACTTTTTTGATATTTCATATCAATCAAAACAAAACACAATACGTGTACTGTTCGGCATTGATAAGTTTAATTGTCTATCTCCAAAAGCCTTCCTTCGATCGTCATTACAATTAAATGTGGACCTCGGGAGACTTTCAACCATTTAAAAAATCATTCAAATCAGTACATAACAATAGAACATAGATTTATAAAAAACATATACAAACAATATTAAGAACCTCCTATTTTGAAGTTGGTTTAAAACACGAACCTGACAACACCAATGTCCATAGACTATCGGATCCAAATTCGATATACGAGTAATACCCTTCACGCCGCGCGCCGCCGCCGCCCCTATTCCCAATGAGAGCATTAAACTAAATTTATTTCTATTGGATAAATAGGCGCACTAGTAAATAAGTAAGTATTTCCTTTGTGATCGTATTTCTAAAGATCTCCTATTTCGATATTATTTGGTATATATTGATTTCTAAGAGTATTTTTGCATATTTTTAGGATGCTATATTCCTCAAGTCGTTATTGTACCTACTCGTTTTGAAAAAGGATACCTTATAATAAATAAAATTAAATTGGAAAGCTAACTTTGAAGACAAAATGTTGTTAGACAAAATTCCATAAACTTATGACTATACATTTACAATCTAAGCTATTGGCTGCTATTAAAATGATCTTTGATAGGAACAACATTTTACTCCCATTTCGTCATTTTCCCATTTAATCATGCGATGCCTATTCTATACAATTTATACTTATTTTATAATTATTTCCAGGTCAATCAAGTAGTTAATAGTTTGAGATAATAATGATTTACTCCTATTTCATCATTTTCTCACTTCATCATGTTCTCATTTGATCATTTTAAATCATTTTATTCCATTTATTATTTTTCAAAGTAAGCATGATGAAATGGGAAAATAATAAATGGAATAAATTTAAAATGATCAAGTGGGAGTAAATTCTCGTAACGTACCTACAACGTATTTCGGAAGGAAGCCGTTGGTCGTATAATGGCAGTCATGAACACCCACTATCCCAAACTAAGCTTAGCAATGAAATGTTTATTGATTAATAATTAAACGTTACTTGCGATGCTTTCTGGTTTTCATAATACCTCAAACACATTTTACCACAAGCATCATCATTCCGCTCACGCGCGCTGACGCGTGAGAGCGGTCTGAGTTAATTTGCTTTGTTTATTAGCACTTTCATGATAGTCGGAGAGCTAGTAACTTTTTTATTAAATTACTTTGATCGAATACCAAGTGTCGTTTTCTACTGCTAAAAAAAGGTTATTTTATTTTATAGTCCCTTTCGTTTAAGTATCCGTTAGCTAAAGACTATTATTTTCATGATTTTTATTATTATTATATCAATTATTATTTCGATATAAAAAATACAAATAACAAACTAGTTCCAACTTTTGTACTTTAAATAAGTTATCTTGACACAAGTTTTTAATTTAAACAAAAATGGTTTAATAATATGTAATTTAGTAACATTTAGCCTTGAAAGTAGAGTGGTTCAAAAAGCTTTATAAAGTATTTTAAACTCCATTTTTCTAGAAGTTAACAGTTTGAGAAATATAATACTTTTTCTACCCAACAAGCTGATAGACGTGGCCATCCACATCTTCCTCTACACAGAATCTCGATGATCCGGTCATTATAAACAATAAACAGTTTAAAAATATAGCTTCATAAATAGTTCCAGCTCCCGGTCTCCGTTTATCGATAAAGTAAATGTTTTGCACTTAGCATATTTACCTTTGAACAAGGAGACGCGCAAAGTTAATATTGTTCGTTGTCGCCAAGTATCGATGATATGACGCCACGTACACGTACAACTGTCAGTGAATGTCACTCAACACTTTCGCACTATGCCACAGTAAGCTTTTAGGCTTTTACATAGGAACTGTAAAGGCCTACGCGCCTGTCCAATTTCAGACGCTATAAAATTACTAAAGTGTTAAGCGACTTTTGTTACCGAATGTACCTTATACTTCTCGTTTTTTTATGTTTAATGTCAACTGTCAACATCTCTGTATTACCGGTCTCTCTGTATTGATACCGAAATGTAAAATGGCTTTTAAACTCATGATATCTATACTAATATTATAAAGAAGATTCTTTCACTGAGTAACATAGGCTATATTTAAAAAAAATTATATATAAAATACTAAAAACGACAATTTAATTTTCACATACTAAATGATTTGTTTGTTTTGTTGTCACGGAAACCATTGATATATATTTAACTCAATGATGGAAACTGTCAAAGCGGTACTAAGTCCGCCGGGTCAGCTAGTTGATTGATAATAATAAAGCATTAGTAAATTATACAGCGTGGGTAGGAGTATACCGACAAGTTATAACCAAAGATTCTAATGCCTATTTGGACAAAAAAAAGTAATATAAATATGGGCCAGTAAAGCCTAATTTTCGAGATATTAATTTTTTAAGTAATTCACAAGTTCAAAAAATCTCAAGGGTAACACGCCCTAACTATTTGACGTAATCACACACACCTTCACACAAGTACATAGTAATAATTAATAATCAATGTCTCACACTGACGTTGACTTCATTCGTCGTTTATCGTATTTTGTCGGAGTCTTTCGTGAAGTTTGACGTTTTCTATTTCACTCTTTGAACTTAGGTTTTGTTTACAAGGAAGTACTGTCGATAATTATTATTTTTGTTCTAAAAATAAAGTAAGTTAATTACGCAGTTTTAGACCCATATTGATATAACATAATTTACTCGTAATACCACCAGGAATCCTTGGTTTCAATTTGTCGGTATACTCCTTCCCACGCTGTATATTTAAATTTTGAAATATAATGCGAATAGGTATTGCTTCGATGAAATAAGTGTTTTTTCATCATCACGAATGAAACTTACTATTCGATCAATAAAGTTTATACAGGACAATTCGACTTTCTATACTAACTCGATCAGAGCTGATGGGTCATTTTGTATGGAGAGTCGAAAATTTTTTTTTACAATTTCCATTTTCTGACGTTGGCATAGTATTATATAGACATGTTAACATGGGTACGTTTCGGGAATATACACATATTACCAAACATCCTGTATAAAACCTTAGATTTTATACACGTAATCTTAGGGCGGCTAGGCTAGCATAACGTTTTTAAATATAACTTAAATACAATTTAAATCCATTTAAGCCTTAAACAAGACAAGCGTCTTACACAACCAAAAGTATGTTGCTAATTAGACGACCTCCTTGGTCGAGTGGCTTGCACTCCGGTTTTCATGGTATCGCTATCTCTGAGGTCCCGGGTTCGATCCCCGGTCGGATCAATTTAGAAATACCTGTTTTTCTATATTGTTTCGGGTCTGGGTGTTTCCTATGTATAATAAGTATGTATTTAAGTATATTAAGTATGTTTATCCGTTGTCTAGTTAACCATATAACGAGTTTCTTAAGGAAGCTTTTCTTGGGACTAGATAATTGGTGTGATTGTAGGAAACATTTATTATTTATTTATTATTAATTGTGTTTAAAGATCCGCTAAATGCGTTTAGCGAATGTCATCTGTAAAAAAGACTATTGAATTATTTTTTTTATATTTTTAGAATATATTTTGATTTTGCCCTTTGATAAATGGAATTATATTCGGATGACGATAAAGAGATTAAGGAATACCTTAAATAGACCAATACATGAAAGACAACTTTTTCCAAGAACAGACTTGTTTGAAAATCTTTCAGGAGATAATTGTAAGAATTTGTTTAATCTTTTCATCTGTTCAATACTTTTCATCCATTAAACAGATGGGTAAGGGTCGTTTCTAGTGCGGATCCTCTACTATTAGTAAAGCTGTTACTTTGATTCTATTGCAACAAATAGAATCACGTTTCTCTAATGTTGGCCGGTAAGCAAATACTGCTGCAAATATGTAGTTATAAATAGGTACCTACTAACTTAAAATTATTCATTTTTAAAACAAAGTTAGGTTAGCTTAGTTATTGAAAATCATTAGTGTTATTTGTTTGACAGCAGACACAGTTTTGATATAAATTTCAACCAAAACACGTAAAAACGTAAAACGAACTTACCGACGCACTAATTGTGATAGACACAAACATGTACAAATCAACCTTAATTGTATTTAAAATAAACGCATTTAAAAACTTAACGAAACGTTATGCAAGGCGCCCTTAGTATATTTATAACATTTAAATAGTTCAATTTAGAATTGCAAATATTTCTTTATGCACACGCATTTATTTCATTTTCATTTTCACCGGTCGTTGTGGAGATCCTTGGGGGAGGCCTTTGTCCAGCAGTGGACGTCTTTTGGCTGAGATGATGATGATGATGATGATGACACATTTCATTGGAAGTAAATAATCGGAACTAAGAAATCTGGATTATTAAAAAGGTCACAAAGTCACAACAACTATCTTTGCCAAACTATACTTACAACTGTGCCTGAAGTTTTGCCTAACTTAGAAAACGATGCAGTTGTGAGAATTCGTTTGTGCTGCGCGGTATTCGGGGATCTCTCCAAAAACCGCGCGCAATAACTTTCAGTTGTGGCTTGCCTCGTTCTTGAAAACTGAAACTTATCAAACAAGGACTCTTTAGCTTCTCCATGATCTGGAACAATGCAGAGCAGCCATAAGTAAGGAATCCGGACTATTAATGAGGTCACAGCAACTTTACCAAACTATGCAACTGTGCCTGAAGTTGTGCCTAACTTTGAAAAGGAGGCAGACAAGGGGAGAGGTTTGGGCTTAGCCGTATTCGGGAATTCTATTCGGGAAGTCTACGCAATAACTTTTACTTCTTTCGTAAGACGTTCTTGAAAACTTAAACTTATCAAACGACTCTTTAGCTTCTTCAGGATCTGGAACAATGCGGAGCAGCCATAAGTAAGGAATCCAGACAATTAATGAGGTCGCAGCAACTTTAGCAAACTATGCAACTCTTCCTGAAGTTGTGCCTACTTTGAAAAGGAGGCAGACAGCAGGATTGGTTTGGGCTTCGCAGTATTCGGGAAGTCTTCGCGATAACTTTTACTTCTTTCGTAAGACGTTCTTGAAAACTTAAACTTATCAAACAACGACTCTTTGGCTTCTTCAGCCATAAGTAGGTAAGGAATCCGGACAATTAATAAGGTCGCAGCAACTAGGTTTACCAAACTATGCTACTGTGCCTGAAGTTGGCCTACCTTTGAAAGGCAGGCAGGAGGATTGGGTTGGGCTTCGAAGTATTCAGGAATTCTGTTCGGGAAGTCTACGCAATAACTTTTACTTCTTTCGTAAGAGGTTCTTGAAAACTTAAACTTTTCAGTCAACTCTCTGTTTGAAAGTTTAGGTTTTGAAAAGGAATCGACGAGTGGAAGTTGTTAGGTAGATGTAATTGTTTTTTATTTTTCTAAGCTATATAAAATATAATATATAAAATACTAGCTGACCGGCGGACTTCGTATCGCTTTGACAGTTAACGTTTCCATGACAACAAAACAAACAAATCATTCGTCTGCTTAAGAACACCCGTATCTCATGATGGACCCCTATAGCAGCGCTACCTACCGGGTCCAATTGTAAATCTAAACCATTCTCAAATCCACTTGAACACACAGAAAATTTAATCGAAATCGGTCCAGCCGTTTAGAAGGAGTTCAATAACATACACGCACAGAAGATGTTTATATTTAAAGATAGTGAAAAAATTAAATGCCTACCCGACCCAGCCAGAAATCGAACCTGGGTCTTCCGCATCGTGCAGCCGAGACCAACGGGTTTACGTGCCTTCCGAAGCACGGAGAAGCTCGAGATGATACATGTTTGGTCACCCATCCGATAACCGGCCTTTTGCTTAACCTCAGCATTCGCAGACCGTGCGCGTTCACCACTGCGCCATCGAGCTCCTCTTTTTACATAGGTATTATTTTACGCAAATATTGTTGCGAACAAATTACAATTTGAAAAAAGACAAAGTGTTGAAAAAATTCCATGAGCGGGATTCGAACCCGCAACCCATGACATGCCACGTCAGGTGCACTACCAACTATGCTATCGTGGCTCAATCATGAATTAAATCAACAACAACTACTCTTACTCTGTAAGCCAAAGGAGCCCTATTCAATGTCGACAACTACGTCATCAACATCCGATCTTAATATTTTTACAAATATTGAAAGATCAGTTAAGAATTAGGCAATCTATATATGATATTTTACATATAATTTTACGCAAATATTGTTGCGAACAAATTACAATTTCGGTTCGAATCCCGCTCGTAGAATTTTTTCAACACTTTGTCTTTTAAAAAAATAGCAATTATTCACAAATAACAACAACGCCCTTTAAATTAAATTGGTTTTAAAAAGTATTTGGAGGTTATTTTTTCTGGCGACAAAAAAGTATCATTTTATATTTGCCCACAGGTGCTGCAGTCCAGGAACATCCTGAGAGCCAACAAGCTGCTCGGCAGCTTCAAGCTGGACGTCGCGACCATCTGGAGTCAACCAGGTATGTGCATTTTTAATACATTTTAGCAGCCAGATAAGCTAATAGAGGAATGAACGTAGATAATAAATAAAACAGTATTTTTATGATAATTACATTATCTCAAAAACTTTGTACCCGTTTTAACGAAAATTGCGCGGCGGGAGGAGTATGAAATTTCGCACACTTATAGTTAATAATAAAGAGAAGGTTACCCGAATGTAAATGTTTTTTTTAGATTATGCATAATCAACAAAAACAACATTACTGCACACACTACCATGTATTTGACACACACGTATTGTCTTTAAGGTAGTTCGTTTTCGTTCCCTGAGGAACCGGCTAAGGTCAAGACCATGCTGCCAAATGACATCATTAGTTTCTTAATATTTCCTTCCATTAAGATGATGATGAATGATAATAGAAACGAGAAATGATATACCCCCCAACCCCTTGAGTATCTCAGTAAAGATGTGGGGCTTTACTAAGTCCTCACGCGGCGGACTTCTTGAGAGAATTTGAAAAGTGACGTTGCACTGTTTTATTTCATTTGCCACATTTGCCAACACTCATGCACACTCACGAACACTTAATGGTTAATAATCCACCATTATTTCACATTAATATAACACAAATTTTAGAATATAAAACAAAACCGCAGTCATGACTCTTCACTTTCCCGCCAAGAAGTTCTGTTTCTCTTTAATGCGGCCGACATCTGTCAATGCCAATCCAAACTCACATTCTATCTTTTTTAATTTTCATTGCTTAGGATACAATCCGTGCAGCCTTAACAAAATTACGGTCGAATTTCGACCTCTGGGCGACCACTGTACAAATAATATTTTGAACGACAAAATCCAATGACTTTGTAAAGTCTCAAGAAACTCGGTTTGAGTCTGCTTACAGTCTGTTTTCAACAAAATTTGCTGTTAACAATATTAAGAACCCATTATCTCGTCTTTCATTACACGTTCATTTGTGTTTTCTTATGATAATTTAAATTAATAAAATTATCATAATCATACACTGAAAAAACTAATTAACAAAACCAGTTGAGTTAATACTGAAGGGGTTGGGGGTATATCATTTATCACTACTAATATTACTATTATCATTCATCATCGTCATATTTTAAGGAAAGGAAAAGGAAAAAGGAAATATTGCTTATTTTAATGTATAACTTTTAAGAGAAATGGCAAGATGGGAACCTTACCCCACCGTGGTATGCTCATGAAGATTAGGATGAGTTCAGTAAATTCTTCCTCCTACTAAGCTATGCAGCATAAAAGTAGTTGCATTGCAGCGCATTAGCTCCACGGCTAATGCCCGGTTTTATCTGAAAGTCCATTAGCACTTCCACGTACAACAGTAGGTATAATGCGAATGAAAATTTAATACCTACAGCTCTTTGTACAAATTATTGTGGCAGTATGAATATACGGGCACAAATTATTAATTGTCATCAACGAAAGTCACGCTCAAACTTTTAGCCAAATTTACATCTGTACTGATTGAAGTTTCTTCGAAAATTCAAATGAAATCCTATTTGCATTTGCTTATTGGAATGTTCTACAGATTTAAACCATCGCCACCGTTTTTCAATTTTTAAAAGTTTTATTAAATTCCTGAGTCGGCATAGTGGTGATTACCAGCCGAAATTAATAACCTATCCTCAGCAAGAGATAGGCCTTCAGAGCTTTGTTACTTAGTTATTTTTGTTAATTATCGGAAAATAACAGCGGTTCCTTGGTAACTAAACTAAGATAGGCCTATCTCTTACCAGAGATAGGTTATTATTTTGGCTGTAAGTCAATAGCCATCAACGGTAGCAATATCACATGGATTTATCTATCTACTACTCGCCCGTGTCGTGTTTCTTTCCGAGCCTGATACGTTTCTAGCACGGTCATGGTATGATACGGTTTAGTAGGCAGAGACCTTAATAAGGCAAAATTGCAATTAAATCTATAGGGGTGGCAGCACAAGCTATAGTGTTATTTTTACGCGGACATTCTCGTATTTGTGGGACAGCGGAACTATTGCAAACAATTTAATATTTTGTGTGGCGTCTGTATCACATAATTATATCTATGAATAATAGTCTGATGTATATAGTATTAAGTTCGATGGAGGAGCTCGATGGGACAGTGATTAACGCGCCTGGTCTGCGAGTGCTGAGGTTAAGCAACTTTCGCAAAGGCCGATCATCGGATGGGTGACCAAAAATGTATCATGTCGAGCTCCTCCGTGCTTCGGAATGGCCGTAAAGCCGTTGGTCCCGGCTGCATTAGCAGTCGTTATCAACCATCAACCCGCACTGGGCCCGCCTCCATCCATAGGGAAAGCTCGTGCCCCAGCAGTGGGGACATAAAATGAGCTGATGATGATGATGATGATGATGATGATGAATAATAGTTATACCTAACTAGGTATTGAAATAATGCAAAAGAAGTGTATACAAATATTGATGAACTTGAATATATCTATTATTATCGTCAAAATAACTTTTCATCAGGCAAACCGTATTATTTCTGTACCAAAATGCTCAATACCAAAATAATTGGAGATAATCCATAGCAGTTGCAGTTCAGTTTCCATAATTGGCCGCGTCAGTAAACTTACGTAGTATGTATACTCTGTAGAGTTGCACGAGTTCGGGGAATGGTTTAATTAATCTACGGGTTTGATAGATATGTAGGTAATGCTATATAACATACATAGTGCGAAGTACTGCGAAGCATAATGTAAAGGGAAATGCAAGGTTTCCTGATACATATCATCAGGATGTAATAGGAAACCTAGCATTTCCCCTCTAAAGAGGATCTATCTCTATGTAATGGTATTTTAATTTGTACAAAACAAACAGTTTTGATTTGGTTTCTTTTTGTTTGTTTTATGTGTCTACGTAAAATATGTTTTATAATTTTAACGCAAACTTCATTGTACCAACAGATTACTTATTAATCTTATTGCTGTTCGTAGTGCGTACGCCCTGAACAGTTGTTGCTTTGGGGATTTATAGGTCTTTATGTAAAGGCGCGGAACAATAAATAAGTCTTAAGTAGGCAATAGCAAATATATTTTCATTAACAACAAAAATTGACGGTCAAACAGCTAATTAGAAAGATAAGGACTCAATATTTATGTCTGAAATATACTTACTATGTACTTACTTGTACTTATCTAATTTATTCGAGTAAAAAAATTAAATAAAAAATTTAAAAAACCCCCGACACAAAATAATAAAAATAGTATGAACGTAAAAAGCCAAAAAAAAATTTTTCAATTTTTTTTAGGGTTCCATTTTTTTAAACTGCAATTTACATGAATTTTTTACTGACATCTTAAATCAATTACAGATGCGTTTTTGTATTTACGTATAAAGTAGTAATATTACTTAAATAACATAATTAAATACGTCATCTTAAATATACAATTATGTATCTGTAAATAATTTGATGTGACACAGACGTGCATGCCACTCCCGTATAAATAAAGGAAACGAAAACAACAAAATTCCAGTCACATAACTCATAAATAATTCTTCGCCATTTTGTATGCATTATTTACTTTGAAGAAGGCACGTAAGATGTTTCTCGGTACGATATTGCTTCGCGTGACACGATCTCGGAGGACTAGTTTACTTCAATGAAATCTATTAGCGTTCACAAAGCGAAAAACATTGAGATTATCATGTTTTTGACACACCTTCAAAAGTTCATGACACACCTTCAAAAGAGCATATGGCCTGCTTGATGGGAAGCGGCCACGGTTTCATCATCATCATCATCAGCATCATATCAGCTAAAAGACGTCCACTGCTCCAGCAGTCTCCTCCTTTGTCCACAAAGGCCTCCCCCATGGATCTCCACTACCGATCGGCCAAAGTTTACCTATGTATGATTTAAAGTACATTAGGGAAAGTTTTAAATCGCGTAAATATAGTTGTACAAACGGTTTGCTATTAATTATTTTCGGCCAAAGTCTTAACACGGTAACAGTCCGGTGTACCGTTATGTGGTACACAGGGAGCCGTTCCGCCGAGTTAGTGTACCCTATGAGGCACACGAGCCCTGCTATACTCTATGGGCTCTAGAACCAAGGACTTGTCAAATTAGTAAGTGTTTTCTTTGTGGACTTGTGGTGTAAAAAGTCAAAAACTCATATGGACATATGGTGTTTCGGTACGCTTGTATGGGGACCGCTTTCGTCCACCACTATCACCGGATCCAATCCGAGCCCCTCGGAGAACCCCTCAAGAAAACCTCTGACGTTGTTTCGTTTCACACGTCTTGGGGGGGTGGGGGGGGTGGGGGGGGCGCTTTTTAGACCACTATTAAAATCAGTCAATCAAAGTAACTTACTTAACTATAAACAGTGATTAGAACTATTATATCTACCTCTGTCGTTATAGCAAAAAATGATAATAGCATTGTTGTGTTAAGATAGACGAAATAAGACAGTGTTTAAGGGTTCCGGGTGAAGTGCGCTGGCCTTATCATCATAACCATCAGGTAATATAAAGGCCAACAGCTTTACCATTGGATAACTAAAAAGAGAAAAAAGAAAAGCAATATCTGTGCAATATTGCAAGTTACTATCATCTTAAGTCTCATCATCATCATCAGCTCATTTTTTTGTCCCCACTGCTGGGGCACGAGACTTCCCTATGGATGGATAGGGAGAAAAGGCCATAAACCACCACGTGGGCCCAGTGCGGATTGGTGGTTGTTAACGACTGCTAATGCAGCCGGGACCAACGGCTTTACGTGCCTTCCGAAGCACGGAGGAGCTTGAGATAATAAATTTTTGGTCACCCATCCGATGACCGGCCTTTGCGAAAGTTGCTTAACCTCAGCACTCGCAGACCTGGTGCGTTAACCACTGCGCCATCGAGCTCCTCGATCTTAAGTCTAATTCATCTTAAGTCTGTCGCCGTAATATTACCATCCGCTGGAATGAACGAACGTTCCGTCAAACCTAATAATAACCTTGTACAATAATATATAAAAAACCGTTAAACGAAAAGCCTGCGGTGCAGCTTGGCCCCGTTTAGTAACAGCATTACAGCGGCGACTAACCTCTTCCCGGAATAGCTGCAGCTAGTTTCCTCTGGCTAGTTAACTTGCCCTCTTTACTTTAGTTAAGGCTTGGGAAATGAGGACTTCATGCCTTAGATGATGATGTTCAATTAAAGAAGTTTTAGGTCCAGATAAAATATAAGTAAATAACAGGTATTATGCTATATGTATAGTTGTCGCCTAAAGGAGACGAGTATACATTCACAATCAAAGGTTTATGTGATGTAACATCATATCATACCATCGCTCGGAGATTTTTTTCAAAACTTTGTCTTTTTTCAAATTGTAATTTGTTCGCAACAAAATTTGCGTAAAATTTGTATAGTAATCATAATCTTATGATTATTTTTCATTCACAACTCACAACTCAATCATCATATCAATATTAAAAATATTTTATGCACTCTTTCTCCATATGAATTTTAGCTATGCCTCAAACTCCTCCGTGCACGCAATATGCTTAAAAAGGGGTACTTACAAAGTTTTTTTTCACGTAATTATAATACAGATCATGATTATTAGCACATTGCTATATTTTATGGACAGTGATAGCTGTTGTCCACTTGTGGCCTTTACAGCGTTACCGGACTGTTTGGGGCAAGAAACTGTAGAAACTATAGAAGAGCTCAATTGGCGTAGTGGTTAACGCGCCCGGTCCGCTATTGCTAAGGTTGAACAACTTTTACCGCCGGCCATGGGTGACCAAACATGTATCATCTCAGGCTCCTCCGTGCTTCAGAAGGCACGTAAAGACATTGGTCCATTGGTAGTAGTCGTTAACAGCCACCAATCCGCACTGGCCAGTGGGAATCCATCCATAGGGAAGGCTTAAGCCCTGCAGTGGGGGCATAAAATGAGCTGGTGATGAATGTGGACTTTTAAGGGCGGCGAGAAACCAAAGGCTTACAAGCCGTAATGATCGAACATCCTCATAGGATTTTTAGAAGGCAAAAGTTTTTAGTGGTATCACGCAAACCTGTTCCCGTCATATTTTTCGAGGCGTTCGGATTGGAATCGTAGGCGGAATAACTCGATAGCGCCTCTAAAAGCTAGAACCTCGGCTCGGGTTGACCGAGTTGTTGTGGGGGTAAATATGCTGTTTTATGTCTTATCGTATGCTGGCTATGCTACTGCTGGGAAAAGGCCCCCAAGTCAGTCTTTTTATGACGTCCATAATCGTGTGTAATATCGACGGACTATTTCTGACAATTTTTCAAAGATATTGCGGCATTAATGAATTATCAGTGTGCGTCCGAGACTCATGACGATCATAAATGTAAATTACCTAATATTATTTCATTTTGAAAGGGTATACATAATCTAAGTTGAAAGGCTTACTGATTCGTAAAAAAAAAACGCATTTCTGTTCTGAAAATTCTTGAATAAAAAATTGTTTTAAATTCATAAGGCACCATTATTAATTATTAACGTAGCCGACTTAATTATCTTCCAAGTTCCCTTTCTGTTAATTTGATTGCCAAATTGTTTAAATTACTTTTTAGATATATTTTCTGTACCTTTAAGTTAACCTAATAACTTATTCAAGATAGATTTGTAGCAACATGAAACACCACCAATTTCGAATGAATTTTGTATTTAAATATGTAGAAACAACCATTATTCTCGGACTCAGACGAAAATTGTTGGAATGTAAGATAAACTTAATAAGTTATTTTCATTAAAACGTCTTTTAATCCTGATTTGGATAGAAAGGAAACATCGGCTACTATTTTTGTTATATTTAGATCACAATCTCATAGTTCACGATCCAATAAGTGGTAAGTACGATCAGCAACGAAAGTCGCTGATCACTTTAGTTCAGCTACACCGAATCATAAAAAATTAATATAGAAGTTAACAAACGCCTGTTAGATAGTTTATTTGCTCTGACAAAGTACTAGTCACAGATTAGTTAATAGTTACTACGCTACAGTGTTTAGCGAACTTTAATGCTAACTGTACCACATTTTTCCCGTGAAGAGAAGCGTTTTTAAGCCAAAATA
Organism: Eudonia mercurella; assembly: GCA_963082485.1. Lineage (NCBI taxonomy): Eukaryota > Metazoa > Arthropoda > Insecta > Lepidoptera > Crambidae > Eudonia > Eudonia mercurella. The sequence goes on from OY720022.1 coordinate 4,047,894, forward strand.
AACTGTTGCGAGATTCCGTGTCCGTGAATGGCTGTCTATGAGGGCATTGCTCGAGCGCGTTACATGAATGTGACAAGGACTAGGCGAATGATACACGTGTAACTTATTAAAGGTACATTTATTGTGTTCAACAACCTTGCAACCGTAAAAGGGAGGATGAGTGGCGGGCGCGCAGGCCCTTATACAGGTCGACTTTTTTATCACCATCCAAACTTTCTGAGATGACTCCCGTGATACAAACGAACAACTTTTACTATTATATTTTACTATTAAATGTATGAAATAGCTGATTTTTTTTCGAGTTAGGGAGTTGGTCCAATACAAAGAGTTGTTCGTTTGTATCACGGAAGTCATCTCAGATGGTTTGGATGGTGATAAAAAATGTCGACCTGTATATTAGTGGACTGGCGCGGTCTACGGTAAATACAGAAGCTACAGTGCAATCACCGAGTCTAGCGCCATCTATGTATAAATTTAAGAGACACGAATTAGTGAAGTATTTGTGCAGATTGCATTCATAGTTAAGTCCCCTTGTCTGTGCCAGAAGGCGCTAAATGTACAACAATGAAGATTACCTTCTGCAGTCTTCTTATTTTGTGGTTTTAATGTTTTTCGTCTCTTCATACTTCGGTAACAAATTCAATCTCAACTCGCTATGCGGCTTGACGCATATTGTGTAGATGTTTTCAAACTTTTTTATATCATACAGAAAGTTTCCTCAGCGTACTTCGTCTGCCTATAAACGTCACGCTGAACAAGACTTCCCATTAGAATATCAGGGGCCTTACTATGCGCTTTTAAATCAGTATATTACTGCAATGTTATTGCAGTTGTGAAAAACGAGACGCGTGTACACGCGTCCTATTTTCACAACCGCTACAATACTGCTACAATACAGCTTTAAAAGCTCATGGTAACCCACCTGGGTGCCTGGTGCGAGTTTTATTTGAAAGTCGATCACGTTTACGCAAACGATACTTACTTTGTTTGGCATTGAAACAGCGCCGCAAGGTGAAAAGCAAGGAGATACAAATTCGCGTTTTGGATGTGGTGAAAGAAACTTGCACTAGGCATCTTGGTCACCCTATTCACCATGTTAAAAACCACGCTAGATAGTGAGAGGTACGGACGGCCATGGCGTCCTTCTGCAAATGGGTGATTTGATATGAAAAATGACAATTCAAAAATGTACTGATAGCAAGCAATTATTAGATTTTATTGTGTAATTCTTGACATGTTTTGTAATGTTTTTGAGTTTTCGAATTCAATATCAAGAAGAAAAAAAGACGTCTTGAATGGATAAAAAAATTTTTCATATCAAATGAACTTAAAAATAAGTCTTTATCTTTAGTTCTTATCTTAGTATCTTAGTTCATTTGTCTAAAATATCATCAAAACACTGGAAAATGGTAGGAATCCTGTAAATCATTACTCTAAAGTGACCATGATAGTTTAAAAATTAACTTATTACCACCTTCACCTTCTTGTAACTCACCTTATTCTCCGCCAGATCGCCAGTTCTACCACAAGTGGGCGTTGCTTACCGATCCCGACGACGTCGCCTCTGGGCCTAAGGGATACGTCAAATGTGACATCAGCGTCATCGGCAAGGGAGACACCATCAAGATTCCGCCCAAGAGCGAGAAAGACGAAGATGACATTGAAGCGTAAGTACCAATAACTTTTTGGGGTTGCACAGAGCCATGATAGCGTGATTGCAGAAGCGCACCTGAGGATGAGCACCGGAAAGCGCAGTGTGGGCAGGCCTCCAACAAGGTGGACCGACGATCTGGTGAAGGTCGCGGGAAGCCGCTGGATGCGAGCAGCACAAAACCGGTCGTTGTGGAGATCCTTGGGGGAGGCCTTTGTCCAGCAGTGGACGTCTTTTGGCTGAGATGATGATAATGATGACCTGAGGATTGTGAATTGTCAGAGGGTGCGGGTTCGCATACCGCTCATGGAATTTTTCTCAACATTTTTCCGATGCGTAAATTTATACATATGTATATGTTCATTTAACATTAAAGCCATCTATAGTATTAATAAAGTTTACCTAAGTTTGTTTGTTTGTTTGTTTGTTTGCAGAGGGTAATCTCTGGAACTACTGGTTCAATTCCAGAAATTCTTTCACAGATAGAATGCTACATATCTTGCGGATAACGTAGGCTACATTTTATTACGATAAAAAGCGTTTTGTTTTTAAATCTCAAATCCAACCGGATGAAGTCGCGGGTAAAGTGCTTGTATACAATAAAGTTGTCAAATGATGCAATATTAATTTCTTTAACCTTGGTCAAGTAATATTTAACTCTGATAAAACGGATTAAAGTGTTAGTGTTGCTACTAATTAGGCAACAATCACCAATTGTAGTCAGAACCACAAAAATAATATTTTCTTATTTATTATGGTGTCCCGGAACTTGAATTAAACTCGAATTCGAGCTCTAACTCTATCAAAGTCGAATCAGATCGTACTCTTAAGAAAGTTTGCAAAATCAGACACACGATTGTTGACGGTTTAAAATATCAGAATCGAGACCCAGCTTTAAACCCAATTGGGCTGGTCATTACGTCCATGGCGAAAATAATGTAAATAACGTTGTTCAAAATATATATCATCATCATCATTTCAACCAAAAGACGTCCACTGCTGGACAAAGGCCTCCCCCAAGGATTTCCACAACGACCGGTTTAGTGCTAAAAAAGTCGGTTTACTGACGATAGTTGAACGTGACAACGTCTTAAGAAGGTGTCGGGAGGTGTTGGGGGTGTCGGGGGGTGTTGGGGGTACGTACCGCGGTCGCGATGCCGGCCACGGGCTTGCACAGCAGCCTGCAGCAGCCCGTCGAACAGGTAGGCGGGAGGTGTTGGGGGTGTCGGGAGGTGTTGGGGGTGTCGGGGGGTGTTGGGGGTACGTACCGCGGTGGCGATGCCGGCCACGGGCTTGCACAGCAGCCTGCAGCAGCCCGTCGAACAGGTAGGCGGGAGGAGTTGGGGGTGTCGGGAGGTGTTGGGGGTGTCGGGGGGTGTTGGGGGTAAGTACCGCGGTGGCGATGCCGGACACGGGCTTGCACAGCAGCACGGCTAAATTTCTACTCAGCCGATTGTGCTTCTTTGTCGCTCGTTCCGCGCTCTCGCTTGCACTTCAAGCCTTACATGGAACGCCTCAGAGCGAGGTAACGCCGAACTTTTTCGTGCGTGCAGCCGGCTCTATCGAATTATAAGACGTTGTCACGTCAAAAAAATATGAATTTAAAATATCTATACAATATATAAATTAATATTACGTAGTAACCCGTATATCTACGCTACGTTACAATCATACTTGTATGTGGCTAGATTGATATGCAATATTCAAATAAATCAAACTCCAATTTAAATGTGATCAAATCAAACTATCAATAAAATTTTATGGTTATTTTTATTTTTTATTATTTTTGCCAAAAGCCGCCTGATAGTGGTAGCTGCACATCACCACCAGCCAGTTTTATTTTATCACTGCACCCCAGTCTCCTCTCGTTCACCTGTAGGTACGAAATTTTATTAGTTCAGAAAGAACTCTAGATTCATTGGATTTTTATCCCGCCCTCTTATGCCTAAAGCATGTGTTTTGTACATATGTCTCTCGGCAAACTTTCAGCTGTCGTCGGATTTCTATCAGTTATAGAGTGTAGAGCTGCTACTACTCTTTTTACTTATCATATTTTTTTAGAAGGAGAGATAACATACTATTTTAAAGTTTTACAGATCTCGATTTACTGCTCTATCACAGAGTAGTAGATTTACTCATGTGGCTCTATTACATAATATAGTTCACACAAAATATCAAAACAAAACAACAAGTGTTCTGAATTTAAATTTTTATACATGACTTGCACTTTTCTCGCAATTATAGCCTATGTTACCTGCAAGGAATAGTATTCATTCAGTGAAATATTTTTTGGAATTGGACAAGTATTTCCAGAGATTACCCTTCGCAAACAAACAAACAAAGAAAGACACACATTTTTACTCATTATTAATAGTATAGATAAATCTAATAATTAATGTACATGGAAATTAATATTCGGTTGTATTGGAGAGAGAGAGATAGAGAGACATAAAGAAAATAGAACCACTGTACGTATAATGTCGCTTTGCACTGTACATGACCGTACCGACCGCTTTATATAATCCGGATTATTACCACAGAGTAGTTTACTCATGTGTTATTACCATGTTTATTGTAATAGAGACAAAAAACCGTGGGTGGCATCCCACGGATCTTACTCCAATAGCTTATTGTTTATTTTTTTATTTAATTTAAACATAATGTATACAAAAGCGCTTGTTCATGTACGCGTTAGTGGCTATAAAACTTTTAGGTGTCCCTTGTGCTTTGCAACTTTCGACCCTCACCTCTTGTAAAACTTGCAAATTGTAGTTTCATATTAGGTACTCGTACCGTGGAGACTACCACAAAAGTAAGTCAAACAAATAATATTCCGTCGACGGTATTCTGTACGAAAACTGAATATGTAGTCTTTATTATTTCAATAGCAGTGTAAGGTGGTGTGAAATCAAGTCCATATAACGTAGTTCGACCAGTATCGCGATTATTTTCCGTTTTCAAAGTCAGGCCAAACAATAGTCACATTTCAAAACACGGTCAAAAATCCCCGCTCGATCCTGTAAATGACACTACACATTTACAGAATACACTAAACATGCACACTAGTTTAGGTCCAATACACCGTACTCGTACAACAAGAACGAAGAACCGGTTCACACGCGCTCTATACCAGGTACAGACATGTAATATAGCACATGAAACAATAATCGGACATCAAAATGTTTGTATTGATATTCCGCAGGCCACTGTTGTCTTATTTTTCATTTAAAAAATATGAATATGAAAATATTAACACCCGTTTGCACTAAACTTATAAACCGCCTAAGTCTTTGCCTAACTACTACCCGGTTAAGTTAAGTCGGCACCTGAGTGTAAGCGACGTTTTTGAGCCAGGCGCCGAGGTAACTTGACCGGGTAGTAGTTAAGCCAAGACTTAGGCGATTCATAAGTTTAGTGCAAATGGGTGTTAGACTTTAATTATTTTTTACCCAAACGCCTATGATTTTACATAAGTAAATATTGCTCCAATTAAATCACAAGCCTACTCTGTACAGATATTAGTGTACGTGCGTATTCAAGGAATTTCACATTTACATCTTAACTACTTAAAAAACAGGCAAATTTAGGTAGAAAATTACGAACTAACTTCGTAAAAACGGTACGTAAAAAAGTATGTAATTTACGATATGTATCGACGCGTATCAATCAACGTCGTCCAACTCCATTTCGAAGTCCGGTATACCGGAGAATCCATCTATATCATCGTCAATATTCTCGCCTCCAGTCACATTTTTATAAAACTGCAATATCCTTTGGAATGAGATGTATCAAACTTTTCAAATCTTTTAGTTTTGTTTCTGGAATAGCCTTACCATTTGGTCAAAGTGGCCCCATTAAATCCAATTTCACAGGGGTTTGAATGTTGCGAAAACCTTTTTTAAATTTACCTCTACAAATTCGTCATCTGGGGTAGTATAGTATAGTGTAGTAGTAGTAGTATAGTATAGTAGCATGAAAATTGAATTTTTGACATTTTTATTAAGCATGATCTTTGTCTGCAATCAAGAAATTTTGGATCCGTCGACAGCCTTAAGGGGGTGCAGCGCGGAATTTGAAAATTTACGTGTTTTTAAGTCAATGGTGCTAGGCGCTGAATAGGTCTTATACATTAAAAGGACTAGTATAGGTTAGCTTGATCCTTTCACAAGGTCGTGGTTGTCTTGGAATTTGAAACAAATACCCAGAAACTGCATAAACAATACGTAAAATAATGATATCTAAAAACTTATTTCTTCAGAAACTTTGTAAATATAGCACAAATGAAACAATGATCCGACATCAAAATGTTTGTATTGATATTCCGCAGGTCACTGTTATCTTATTTTTCAATAAAAAAACATGAATATGAAAATATTAAGACTTTTTTTATTTTTTACCCAAACATTGCTCTAATTAAATCACCAGCCTACTCTGTACAGATATTAGTGTGCGTGCGTATTCGTAGTCGTGCGCCGTTGTCACACCACTGCCACGCGCCGCTCGCTCGCTATCATAAAGAAACTTGAAACTCGCAGTTTTGCGTCCGCGCTGCACCCCCTTAAATAAAAATAGTTAGGAACATAGCAACGCACCGCCCGGCAGTGTTGCCAGATCCAATTTTTAAAAATCCGTAGGGCTTCGCTCAAAAATCCGTAGAAGTCCGTAGATTGCCTTTACAAAAATCCGTAGATCTACTGTCCGTAGCTAAACCTGACTATTTAGAAATGGATTGATCTTAAACCAAGTTCCTTGCCGGTAAAGAAATGAAAAAATTTATAGGAAAATCGCCAAGACAAAGGAAAAGACAGTATTTTAATAGTTTCAAATTTTTGTTTATATCCAATTACTGTCGGTGTCACTTTTACGATTATCATTTTCATTTGTATTTTTTTTTGTAGTGTATATTTTAGAATTAAATAATTCAAAATTTGTACAGTGGGCAACCACATATCAAGTTACTCCGTGGTTACTCCGGACCTTACTACAGGGGGGAAGGGAGAGGTATGTGAGAGTCACCCCCCACCAATTTCGTCTGCCGGAAATGGATATTTTTTTATATTTTTTTTTCTACCTAACCTCAAAATGTATTTTGCTCTAAGAGAATTAAAAAACTTCTGAGTGTCCCTGGCACTACGGGAGGTGCAGTCCCTCCGCTCTTGCTCGGCTCCGGCTTCTTATATACACTCTAGCTAGGGGTAGGGCAGACTAATACCACGTGGAGTCGGGATTGACAAATTCGGTTCTGTCACTATACCTACTATTTGTCATTAATAAAATAATAATCAGTTTCCAGAAAATGTAGCAAAATTGTAGAAAATAAACAAAAAGAAACAGCAGGGCACTCACATAAACTCGAAAGCAACGGAATGACACAAATTGACGCTGTCAAAAATGTCAAAACTACGTTTAAAATGGCGGATTAGCGTTTCGTTTCACGCGTTTTAGTACTTCAAAAGTTTCAAAAACATAGCTTAGACTAAAACAGTATCGTAAATACGTTTCGTTTCACGCATTCACAGTACATTTCGTACGAATTTTAAAAATTAATTTAAAATATTCAAACGTAACTCCGGCAGCCGAAATTGTTTTAGGGGATCTTACTCGTAGACGAGCTTCCCTGAGCCCCTACACATTCAGTTTCCTCAGATTCGGGCGACTTATTTCTAAACCAACCCTTGTTAACTATTAAATTCATTGAGAAGCATAAATTGGTGAAGTTTTGCGTTGTCCAAGCCGCCAAGCGGCTGTCTGTTCTCGCCGTCCGTCGTCGTGTGCCGAGCGAACCGGGCAGTGTGACCAACTTTAAATTAGAGATCCTGCCCCGCTTAGGCAAAAAAACTGACAAATCCTGCCAAACTTTTATGCACAAAATGCCGAAATAATGCCAATACAATTTTAAAATTTAAAATAAATACTCACATGATTTTTTTTAAATTTTTTTTATTTAAAATAGTTATACATTCGTATTAGCGTCGTATTCTTCTTGATGAATTTCTTTCGTAGTGTCGGCTGCGAAACCAACTGCATCTTTTATATCAAGGTTTGAATCACGTAAAGCTTTTGAAAGAGCGTCAAATAAATTTTGTGCCGATTCTCCTTCTAAATCTACCATAGTTAGAAATTTCGTTTTTAACGCTGTTGATTTTTCAGAATAGTATTTAATTATTATAGCAAGCATTTTCGTCGATGAAACGTTTGTACTCTCATCTATTATCAAAGAATACACTGGTGCACGGGTACTCATATTTTGACAGGATCTTAAATCTGCGTGCATTTCTCTCTCTAGTTCCGGCTTCAAAACATTATATGTTACCTCAACTGCTATGGTTCGTTTACAGGAGAAAGACTTTGCCACCTCTGGATTAGTAAAACATTTGGAAATGATTTCACTCATATGATCCATGACGCGAAAGGGTAAATTATGTTCCACCAACAGAGCACACATGTGGAGCTCTGCTTTTTTCACCTGAAATCGTAAAAAAATTATAGTAACTTACTAATACTTCCTACAATTTTCCTGTTAAGTGTTTATTAAAAAATGTATACTCACCGATGACTGCCCACTGTATCCGATCTTGTTCTTCGTATGCTTAGTAGTGGTGCATGTTCTTTTATAATAGATAACCTAGGCACCAACTTAGTGTTACATGCTTTACACCATGCAACATCTTCATCTTTCGCTTTTGATAACCACGACGAAAGTGATGGATCCTGCTCCCACTCTACGCGATATAATCGTTCATATTTACGTTTCATGGTAATATGGTAAATCAAGAATTTCACACACACCGCACGAAATCAGAAACAAAATTGTGTCTCCGTCGGAGACTCTCCGACAGTTTTTCTAGTCCGACTAATTAGATAAACAACTGACAAATAAAGATATAGGTAATATAAACATTATGATCCGCACTTTAAGGTTCACAATGTTATGAACTACAAATTCAACTGTTAAGGGAATGTTAAGGGAAATCCCCGAAACAAAAGTATTATCGCTGCCAATGTTGCCATTGGCATTTTAAAATTCCTACCTACTGTTTTTTCTTTTGTCGATACTGCACCCTACTGATTTTAAAGGATGTATTGCCAAATAAAAAAAGCTTATATTATTGCTATAACCTGCCAAATACTGCCAGATTTCTAAAACGTCAAACAAATATGCCAGAGAGTAAAATAAAGAGCTAAACCTGCCGAAAAGGCAGGATCCTGCCACATATGGTCACACTGGAACCGGGTGGGGCGGGCAGTGCGGTGCTCGTAAGTTTCTAACTATTCTGTGCTCTGAGTACTAGGCGCGCATAGGCAAGTAGGATTGTAAATACACAGATTTCACTGACCCACTAGTGATGGGGGACTTGTTTATTTTGATATGACGTTACTAATAAAATATTAAATAAAAATTTCATGGAAAATGAAGTTTAAGTGACTGCATGCAAGATCTAGATCGGATACAACTTGGTTCTTTTCATTTGACCTTTCTGTTACACGCTGTATATAATAATATGCGTCTCGTTTTTGCACAATTGCAATAATAGTAGAAGCGTGATCTGATTTTATTTAAATCAGATGTTTTTAACCTTGTACAGTCAATGGTCCGTATATAATAGTTTTGTAAAGTTTTTATTGTGAAAAATTAACCATATTCTGTAGTTTTCGCGTAAACCTAGTAAACAATGCGAAAGACTTAAACTGTGTACATTCTAACTAACATCAGCTGAACAACCATTTTGCCTGAACCCGAATTATTTGGATAAGCGCGCTCGTTTTACATCAAGACCTACCAAGTTATAAGAATTAATTTGAGACGACGACCGACGATATGCCAAAGGAAAACTTTGCGAGCTGGTTATTATTCAGTTTTATGCTCTACCAACATTCCTTTATAAGGATCAATTTTTAATGGTGTGCCAAACAAACTTAGTTATTTTTCTTGAACGTTCTTGAATTTTTGTTAAGACGTTCGTTTGTGATGTCGCAGTTTTATGTTCTTCTGGTACTTTGCTTATTTATTGTACCGACCGACTAATAGCTATTGGATATTTGTTTGTTTTTCAACAAAACCAAGAATTGGATGAAATTCCGTAGTACAAAAAATATAATTTTAGCAATTTGTTGTTTTGACACCTGGATATTATGACAACTAGGCATTTTACCAATTGGATGTTTTGATAACTGGACATTATGGCAATTAGACGTTTTAGCAATTTGATGTTTTGACACCTGGATGGAATGGATGGATGGAACTGGATTTTATGACAACTGGTCATTTTAACAATTGGGCATTATTGCCTGGTCATTTTGACACTTGGCCCAACATACCCCGGAGGCGGTAAAAGTATGTAAATAGCCTTTAACCTACTGCTGATCAAAGGCCTCCATCACTGTAATCAAGTAATTGCTATCACGCTTGCCAAAGGCGAGTTGGTGCTCACAGACCCGGGTTAGGTATCTGTCGGATAATAACACCGAAACACACTTTGCCCGACCTGGGAATTGAACCCTGGACTTTCGGGTGTCATGCCAACCACTTTACCATTCAGCCACCGAGACGAAAAAAATAGGTACCCATCCATATTTTTACTTCTCTGATACTTCCATTGGTTCTCAACATTTTTTCCGTGAACAGTAAATAAATGCTTATCTTGATCATAAAAATCCTATAAATTATTACCTAGAGGGTTACAATTACTATTCTCATATCGGCAGACGCAATCAGCTATTAATAATTGAATAATCGACTGTCAATAAGCTGAAACAATAGTAATTACCGTGATGGACATATCAATCGTCCAAATGCCGGGTAAGGTGTTGTCAAATAGGATATTTGAAGTGAACTCTAGGACTGAAATCGATTTGAATCGACTTAATTACATATAGGTATTAAGGCCGTCTATACAATGAACTGCCCCCCAACCGCCTAACACTCTCGCTTTCGATCGCTTTGAAAGCGAGGCCCTCGCCTCGCTTTCTAATATAATATCGAAACATAATATCGAATAATATCGAAAGCTATAGCCTATAGCTTTTGATATTGCTTTCATATTGCTTTCGAAATGACAAGATGACGCCTCCTCCTCGCCTCGCCTTCAAAGCGATCGAAAGCGAGAGTGTTAGGCGGTCGACCCCCTGGTTGCACTTAATAACAACATCGACATATTTTCCATGAAAATACATGAAAATCTCCCACTTATTAAGAAAACGTTGTCAACATTAACCTAGAATAAGTTTTCAGTTTGTTATATTTCTATTATTCACCATTATATGTGATACCATTATATGTAATTAGTTTTTAATTGGATATAGTTTTAGATTAGGTAAACAGTTTAGTAGATAAACTTTAACATAGACCCTAATTATTAATCGTGATGTGTACACATGTTTTAGATAGAAATTTAGCTCTTATACAATTTATCATGCTTTTTTGTTATTTTTTAATTTTTATTTGTTTTGTGTACCAAATAAATAAATAAATAAGGACTAAGTTGAGGAGCTCGTCGGCGCAGTAGCAGTTGCGCTCGGTGTGTAATTCCTGAAGTAAGGCAACTTTTGCAAAGGTCAGTGACCAAAATATTTATTATCTCGAGTTCGATGGGCTTCGAAAGGCACGTAAAACATGGGTTTCGGTTTTAATCTCAGTCAGGTATACTCCCTTCTACGCTATCGTGGCTCTATCCAATATGTGCTTTATAAACACTATCTACTTTTACTTAGTAAGCCGAAGGAGCCTTCAATTCAATGTCTACAACTACATAAGTTATCAGCATCGCCTATTTTGTTTTAAATGAAGTATGATGCTATGATAACATCATTATTATTTGAAATAGCTTCCGCCCGCATTAAGCGCGGTCAGTCGCTAAAAGCTTTATCAGGTGACCTCGGGGACATCGAATTTGAACGAGATCAAAGGAGTCGACAGCTACAGTACTCTCGGGCTCTTCCTACTAATTATGTGCAAAATAACCAAGTCGATCCAAATTATATTATCAGAACAAATGTTTTATTTACAATTCTGTACAAAGTACTTAATTTTAAACAAAAAAAATAGAAATTGCAAATTAGATACTTATAAATAAAAGATGTCCTGCAATTGTGGGCTCATGGGAACGGTCCCAAGAATGCTGGCAACCTTACCTTTCGGGGTTATCAGGGCAATACGCTGGCAGAGATACGTAGCTGCCAGCCTTCCTATCACCGTTGGCGACCACTTTACTCTCTCTCTCCTTATTAGCTCTGTCATCGACGTTTAAGTCCAGTGATCAACACAATTCAAAATTCAAATCACTTATTCAGTTGAGGCTACAAGTACCTAGCACTTATGAATGTCACTATGCCACCGGTTTGTAAGTCTACCTTGTACTGAGAAGAACCGGCAAGAAACTCCACAAGGGAATGCCCTTGGTGGAGAAAAGAAATGTCTTTTCTCCCTTTCAGCGTCAAATATTGGAAAAAGAAAAACAGAGTTTTCGTCGCCAAAAAATGGCTGATCCCTATTTTTAATAGTGAAGTTCTTTGGGCACATAACCCGCAAAGAGGACTCAATGGAGCGTATTGTAGTTCAGGGCAGAGTCGAGGGCAAGAGATCCCGTGGTCGCTCGCCAACCCGATGGACAGACCTCGTTACCTCCCTCACTCAATCCACTATGACTGATTGCTCTCACAAAGCTTCCAATAGATCCGAATGGAGGCGCATTGCGAGAACCGTCATTCATCAGGACCCACTCATAGTCACGACTACTCTGCCAAGAGTGCCTGACTGAGAAGAAGAATTTTTAAAAATAAAAAGAAACAGGTCTCGATCACTATAGTTAGTTTACATTTAGCGTTAGCTCCAAAGTGTCTTTTTGGCGCGGTGTTATCAATTTCCATGCAAAGTCACTTTACTACGCTCAAACAATGTTAAACTCTTAGTAGAGAGTACGATAAAATTGCACACTGTCGTTGTTTTCGCATATTTATTAATGATTATTTCATCATCATCATCATCATCATCTCAGACAAAAGACGTCCACTGCTGGACAAAGGTCTCCCCCAGGTCGCACAACTACCGGTTTTTTTATTTAACCATTAGTAATAGAGATACATTACTCACTATTTACTTACTAGTTTTTTTATATATTTTACGGGTTAGAATGGTCTTCTTCTCACTTGATGTTAAATAGATAGATAGATAATACTTTTATTGTAACATTATAAAACATTTAAAAAAAAAGTTACAATTTGGCGATTTGATCGCTTTTTAGCGATTTCTTTCAGACAACCAGTGTTAAGTATTAAGTGATGCCGAAGATGGTGTGATGCCCATTCACCCTTTATCCGGAATCCTCAATTATTCATGCACTGGCTATCGTATCTCTAGCTGCCGGAGCACAACAATCAAACATTGATGTTATACTCGTATGTAAGTGGTAGATAGCGTGGTTGCTATTTTTATAGTAGAGTTAACAAATGATTCCGCTCTACTGATGTTAAGCTAATGTAGCGACCAGATGCGATGTTTCATTCGTTATGTGAGTTTCATTAACCTTTCAATCACGTTGACGCAAACGAGAATGTGTATGGCGTGCTGGGAGAGAATTTCATTTTTGATGTTGCGACAAAAAAACCTATTTCTTTTCTAACTTTTACCTTGCTTTTGCGATTTTTGAATTGAAAATACATGGCAATATCTTACATTATTTTTTCGAACATAATCAATACAAATTTGAATACGCTATCCCAATACTAAATTATGTATCGTAAGACTTTAATTTGTTTTTTGAAGTTGAGAAACAAAAGCTGGCCGACCGCATAGGGCTACCATTTGAAAGAGAGCGATTTCTTTATGCAATATTCGCTGCGTTTAAAGCAATGCCGGGTTCGATCCTAATGGGGAACATACTGTACTTACTCGCTTTGGGTGACATGATTTTTCTTTACCTATTATAGGGCTCTCACAAAATATTGGACACTATTATTTTACCTCTATCTCCTTGACATAAGGTCGAAAACCAATGAAAAAATTCAACATGTAGTACCCGTTAAAAGGTTTAGTACTCCTGACTAGCTCTACCATCTCGTCAAGTCCGTCGGCATAAAAACAAAGTTAGTATAGTATCGTAAAGAATAAATATAGCCGAGTTAATAATAAAAGCACTTCGCCGTTTTTGAATTAAAATAATAAAAGTCATGTGTCACAAGGACGCCAGTTGCTACTATTTGATTTACCATTAAATACGACTCGTATGACATTACCTACGTGTCACCTCCCCGGGACTTAACGCAGTCAAAGATTTTAACTTTGACGTAAGAAGAAATAAAAACGACTTCGCACAGTCGGCAACCCTACTTCCTCTTATAAGCGAAGTTGTAGGTAATAAAGCTTTTACGTTCATCCCTGTAGGCTGTATACAGCAGGTACGGCCCGCCGAGCCTCCGGGGATCGTGTCCGGGAAACAATTTCGCCCTCATTCACCCCATTCCGGGATTATGTTTTTTGAAGATGTTTTTATTCATTTATCTTTTATGTGTTACGGTATTGAACGTCTGTTTAACTGTCTTGTCTTGTCTTTGATATTTAATTTAATAAACTAACAAGTTTTCAAATTAATTAATTTAATAGGTAGGTGGTACCTCCTGTATTAACACCAATATTAAATAACAAGAGTCCTAATTGCTAACGCAATTAAGCAGATGCAGTCTCGCTATTACGAAGACGGAAACTACTGTGCAACGAATATTGTTGATCGAAGAACGAATATAATAATGATTTATCCTGACTGATTCATCATCGCCGAGCCAAAACCGCTGGAGCTAATTAAATGAAATTTGGACGGTAGGTTAATTGAGTGACGTAACCAGCCACTAAGAAAGGATTTTACATACATATAATGACTTGTCCTGACTGATTCATCATCGCCGAGCCAAAACCGCTGGAGCTAATTAGATGAAATTTGGACGGTAGGTTAATTGAGTGACATAACCAGCCACTAAGAAAGGATTTTACGGAAATCATAGGTACTCTAAGGGGGTCAAATAGGGGGTGAAAGATTGTATGAAAGTCCGTCAGTTTTGAAGAAAAATACATGAAAATTGGTATTTGGCTTTTTAAAAAGAAATAAAGAATGACGTGTTTCAGGATTTTTGTTTATTTTCCTCTAGAGGAGTTTACTCCTTTCTTTTTTTAAAAACAAAGAAAGTTTCTTTGGGTAAATTGTTATTTTTAAAGTACTTACATATTATCATTAAAATGAATAATTTAATCGATCTATACATTTTTCGATAAAAATAAAAAATGACGTGTTTTTGCATTTTTCGAAAAATCTTCCCTAGAGGGGTGAAATGAGGATAGAAAGTTTCTATGAAAATCTGTCATTCCTTAAATTTCGGTATTTGGCCTGGTTAGTATATATGAAGTGTTTCAAGATTTTTGGAAAATGATCCCTTAACTATGGGATGACAAAACGGACCAAAATTACTTAAACAGAGTGATTTTTATTACGTTGTCTTGTGTTAGACACTTTTTACTCATTCTAGCTCGCATGGATGGGCTTTTTAATGAAAAAAAAATTATAATGTTGAAATGTAGTGACATGTTTAGTTGTCTTACTCTTATTACTTATTCCCTAATGATATTTACCTAAGTTTGGCTTTTATTAGGAATAAACATAAGTCGTGAGCCCACGTGAGCAAAGCCGCGAATAAAAATAGTAATATACACTTTTACAGGTTTTGTTTGCAGCAAATATGTCTAAAATCGATTCAGTGGCCGATTCTTAAGGATTTACTTTTAGGGTGTTTGTTAAGTATATGTAATAACATATAACTCGTATGTCCGTTGCTACGAAAGAAACCATAAAATATTTTATAGGTAAATTTTTGTATACTTACCATTTTAAGTGAACTACTTATATATTTTTATAAGAAATAAATTCTAAACTAACCTAACAGGTATGTTGTATAGCCAGCATTTGTTCCAGAAATCTCCTGTTGCCTGATGGGGTGCCGATAGAACGTCAGCGCGCCAGGTTCATAGTGACGATCTACCGAGCGGATGGCCTGCCCAAGATGAACTACTCCATCTTAGCCAACGTGAAGAGGGCTTTCACGGGAGAGACTCAGGACCTGGTAGATCCCTACGTGCAAGTGTGCTTCGCCGGAATGACTGTAAGTATTTTTTTTATAATTAGCACTGTAATTGACTCCATTCCACCTGATGTTAATTGGAAATGGAGTCGAGAAGAGAACTGGTGCAGCGTGAAAACAACGCAGAATCAGTCACCCTCACTTTGCTGGCCCACAAGGTGCCTAAGGACCCTATAGGAAGGAGGGAAAACGTGTGCTGGTAGACGATTCCATCATTTGGTGGTGCGACAAAGAAACAAACAAACAAGTAGGTATTCTATGAAACATGAGTAGGTAATGCTAAAGGTGTAATTTTATCTTTACACTAGCAGACCTGGTGGATTTCGTACCGCATTTCTTTTTTTCTTTTTCTTTAATATAGCGTATGTTACTTAGCGCTAATGTAGCATTCTATGTTGAGAGAATTTTTTTAATCGGTCTAGTAGTTTTTGAGTTTATCCGTTGCAAACATACCTACATACAAAAATACAAAACTTTCCTCTTTATAATATTAGTATAGATGTAATCATTACTTACGTGTATATGTCACTGAGCTCCTCATATACGGCTGGACTGATTATGTTGTTTTTTTTAATGTGTTTTTTAGTGAGATCTCGATAGTTTCGATTCACAATTGGAATCGGTAGGAGGCGCTACAATATGGGTCCATCATGGGAAACGTACGGGTGCCCTCAAGCGAACGAAAGCGCGAGTGAAACTAAACATATTTTTTTCTACCAAAAGCCTGTAAAAGTCGTTTATGCCATCCACTTTTTTGGGTGGCACATCAGTAAAAAGAACAGCTATACGCCGGTGTGGAACGAGCAGATCGTATTCATCGAGCGGTTTCGCGTTTGTTTTATGCTCTTATAAGTATTGAAGTCGTTGATATGCCATAAACTTCCGAGGGTTGCACATCAGTGAAGAAGAACAGCTACATGCCGATGTGAAACGAGCAGGTCGTATTCAACGGGATGCTTCTGCTGCTTGTTCTATGATCTTATAAGTTTTTGAGTCGTTTACCCCTCCACTTCCCAGGGTTGCACATCAGTGACGATGGATAGCTACACGCCGGTGTGAAACGAGCAGGTCGTGCTCATCGACATGTCTCTCCCTCCGCTTTTCTATCAATATCCTGTAGATTTTTTTTATGTCAATTATGCCATCCACTTCCCAGGGTTGCACATCAGTGAAAAAGAATAGCTACACGCCGGTGTGGAACGAGCAGATCGTGTTCAACGAGATGTTCCCGCCGCTGTGCCAGCGCATCAAGATCCAGCTGCGGGACAACGACCCCGTGCACCCGAACGTCATCGGGACGCACTTCATTGATCTCAAAACCATTTCCAATGACGGCGAAAGAGGTCTGTCTATTTAACATTTGTCAAAAAAATTGCAACTTTATTAATGCTAATACTAATGATATAATAATAATAATGAATGCCTCGGTGGATGCAATGATAGAGGAATTTGTCCAGCAGTAGAAGTAGAGTAGGAGTGGAGTAGGAGGAGGAGTAGGAGTAGTTGGCAGGTATAGCATAGAGGGTCACTACTAGTTGCGAACAAATTTAATAAACCGTCTGTAATGAGCAATAATATTGATAAAAACCGGCCAAGTGCGTGTCGGGCCACGCGCAGTGTAGGGTTTCGTAGCTCATCTCAATAATGCGTATATTTTTAAATGGCTCATATACTTAAATGTAGATACTACCGGTTTCACATACCTGACAACGTTATTTAAGATAATCCTTACATAATAACTTTAGATAACAGAGGTTATTATATCTATATATATATACATTTTTAATAACATTAGGTATATAAGAAAGGGTTTGTGTGTATGGGTGAGTCGATGTGTGTGTGTGTGAGAGGGTGTGGGTGTGTGTGTGTGTGTGTGTGCGTGTGATTCTGAGTGTGTGTGTTGTGTTAAGCATGTTAGGAGACTAATCAAGCAAGTTAATGTTACTTATGTAAAAATATTTATTAATATTTATGTCCATGCCAAATTACAGCTTTGTAGTACTAACAGTCTATGAGCTAGGCTGGGGACAGACAGGCAGACAGACAGACAGACAGACAGTCATGGCGAAACTATAAGGGTTTCTTATTGAAACCCTAAAAAGAGACATGATGTGCTTTCTTAGCAAATATAATATAGTCTCTTCTCGTTTCTCGCCTCTTTAATTCTAGTCTACCTAGTAAATTTTTGTTTCTGACTGTATAGTTTGTTTATTATAGAGATATTATCAACATAAGATGAAACCTACATCAGTTTATCTATCAATATCTGTACTTCTCTGTGACACATAAAATTTTTTGTTCGTTAAATATCACAGGATTCCTCCCAACCTTCGGGCCCGCCTACGTCCATCTTTATGGATCCACTCGCGACTACAGCTTGTTAGATCAGCACGCCAGCCTCAACATGGGTATGGGTGAAGGTGTCTCCTACAGAGCCAGGTAGGTACACAACATACCATAAAAGATTTCTTGGCTACCATAAACCGCGCCGGCGCGGCGTCGCTGCCATTAAGAACAGCTCAATACAAGTCTAGACAACTTGACTTCCAATCTGCACATTTTAAATCGAGTATCAGTGTCTTGATTCTGGCATTTTTTCCATGGTTCAAATGTCAAAATTAAGCCACTGAGAAACGACTTTACTGAGAAATAAATGGCTGAATTAAGGCCCTGACGCTGCCATTACGACGCCTCCGCCGGCTGCCGATGTTACGGTTGCTTAACGGTTGTTAACTTGAAACCTTTTTTATATCGCAGTTTTTATTAAAACTTAATTCAATAACGCCTTTACAGAGTTCTAATGTCCATCCGCACCGAGATAGCCGATAGTGTAGAATGCCCAGCGTCAGAGGTCGAAGTGGAACCAGTGTCACCGATCATCGAACCTAACTTCGAGAAGAACGAGGAGTTTTTCCTGTTCGCGAGTGTGTTCGACGCGAATATGATCGACAAACGGCTCGTCGACAAGCCGTTGCAATTTGAGTTGAGCATTGGCAACGTCGGCAACTCGCTGGACGGGCACAGCGAGTCTCTAAAGCGGCCGCAGGATCTCGATACTGATGAACCGGGTAAAAGAAGTCATTTATTTTTTATGAGATTATCTTTTTACACTTAACGATATCTGCAGAGGTAAATATGTTTATTTTTTATAACTGATCTTCGCGGAAATCCTTTTGACTGGCCTGTACAAGTTGCTAACAATTAAATGTGTATTTATTTCACAACCGGGTTGCAACAAGAATTTTGTACAGTGGTAATTGATATAAACGTCATAGCTCTATTCCGCACAAACCAAAGTGTTATTCTAATACAATTTTACATTAAAAAAATCGTTAAGACAGTTGATAAAAAGTTTATATCGGCTAACCATAACCAGGCTAATAAACTGGGATTACTTTAGAACAGCTTTTTATCTTTTAAGCCTACAACATGATCTCAGAGTTACTTAGACACGACTACGCAGTTACTTAAGAATCTGGAGCGGCGTCAACATCACCCTTGACTCTATAGTAACTAGTAGGTACTCTTTTTAGACGACCTTTGCGCCGACACTGGCTACTGGCAAAGTACGACTACCGCTGCCAAAGCCGCCTCCAGCGACAAAAACTATTACTACCTGCCTTTCTGGGACTACAAGCAGTGCATGCACGTACGCAGCATATGGCCCGACCACCGCCGGCGCATGTACAACTCCAACATGATTGCCAACATCATCGAGAAGTTTGTGAGTAATCTAGATTACTATTCCTTTGGTAGGTACTTTTACTCTCATCATTATTTTTTATTTATGAACATAGAATCTACAGCACTTTATAAAAATAGTTATTATGTATATTGTATAATTAACCTACTGCCAATTACAGATCTTTACTTTGTAAAACTATATATTTAATATGTCGCATAAGCGAATCATTATCATCATCATCATCATCAGCTCACTTTTATGTCCCCACTGCTGGGGCACGAGCCTTCCCTATGGATGGATAGGGAGAACGGGCCATAAATCACCACGCAAACCCAGTGCGGATTGGTGATTGTGCCTGCTGATGCAGCCGGGACCAACGGCTTAACGTGCCTTCCGAAGCACGGAGGAGCTCGAGATAATACATTTTTGGTCACCCATGCGATGACCGGCCTTTGCGAAAGTTGCTAAGCACTCGCAGACCGAGCGCGTTAACCAATGCGACATCGAGCTCCTCGAACTTTTCTTTTACAGTAATGTTTGTAGCATTGTTGTGTTCCGGCTGCTTCAGGTAAGATAGCCAGTGCCTCACTAAATAAATTATTAAATTAACACATTTCAAAATCACACCCTCATTTACCTACATATTAATGAAAAGATAACATTTAGAGAATTTAGTACACCGTTCTTTAAATGATAGAGTAACCGCTTTAATGTATTGATATTGGTACATACATACATACATTTGTCATTGAAACTATCTAAATTAATTTGCACGTAGGTCAAAGAGAAACCAATTACCTACACATCATGACCGCATGGCATGAATCCGTACATATATATAAAGCAATGTAACATGTAACAACATGAATATCATCGCTACCAAGCGATATTGACGCGCCATATACGATCGTGGTACATACAAGACGTATTGATAGTCCACCAGCGATCTGCAAAGTAACAAAATAAATGTGCTATATTCTAACTGGTGCTTTCCGTTGAATTTGCTTTTGATCAAAACATGTTGTTGAAAGTCAATCATGTTACTGTGTGTGTATAGGGTTTGTAGTAAATTATGTCGAACGTGTTTATGAAATTTAAAAATGTAACACGTGAAAATAGACGCGACCTGCGTTTATGACTGTTATCTTACGACAACAACCGGAAACAACGACCGTACCTTCCGAAGTAAGAAAAAGATCGAGATATCTTTAATTTCATCACCTAGGCTTACTCGTATGGTGGCAGAAATACTTACAAAAAATATTAAATCGCAAGATCTAAACCAGAACGCATTTAAAGAAGATGCGCCATCAAATTCCTCAACGCGTTTATAGAAACTGCATTACAAATGATTATCTTACAGGAGGAAAGTCTGACGGACACCCAATTGGCCATTGAGGCAGACGCAGGCCCGGAGGGCAACTGCGTGGTGGTGCTGAAGTCTGCGCTTGAGATGGCCAGCAACTCTTGCGCAGCATACGTGCGCCACATGACCAATGCGCCACCCATTGGGAACACCAAGCTGGACCGGGAGCGACAGAAGCTATGTCTCTTTGAAATAGTAAGTTTCTTCTCTATGACTTTTTATATAAAAAATGCAAGTTTATTACGGTTAAATTAGGATTCATTAAAAGTTTACGAGTATGCATAAAAAGTGTTGGTTGTTCTGTCTAGGAGCAAATAAGCACAATGGCGAAGAGTTTAAAAGCTTTGATCACGAAGCATTCGATAAAGGATCGTTTGCGCACCGCTTACACCTACTTGAACAAGCTGAAGCACCTCTGTGAAGACGTAAGTAGATTATGTAACAAGCAAATAAATTCTACTAATTTCAAAATATTTGCAACATATTCTTTTTACAGTCCCAACATGCGATGCCAGACGTTTTCATTTGGATGATAAGTAACGGTAAGCGTTTGGCTTACCAAAGGATCCCAGCTAGAGACATTATTTATTCTGATTTCGTTGATGAATGTGGAAAACAATGCGGAAAAATGCAGACACTCTTCCTTAAGGTAAATACTTCTATCAAATGATTACACCTATTTACATTGTAAAAGTTTGAAATTGTAATACTCTAAATTTTTTTTTATTATATCATAGTGGCCAGGTAAAAAAGCATCTACCCCCAGTGGCTGGGCGATTCCTGCAAAAATCACAGTGTACTTATGGCTGGGACATTTGCTAGACAAGAAGCATTACATCGATGGCTTGCCGCAAGGTTACGAACTCAGCCCCGAACTGCGCAACGCTGACAATTTGCGATTTCATGCTCCGTCTACCATATTCTATGCGGAAAAGCATGTAAGAAGTAGTAGAAGTAGACGTTTTGTAATATTTACAAACCTATTTGCAGTTTTTCATTTAAATTTAATCTTAAAACATAACTTTTTGCAGAATTTCCAAATGCGTGCGTATGTTTATCAGGCCAGATCGTTGATTGGATCAGATTCCTCTGGATTGTCTGATCCATTCGCCAGAGTAGTGATAGGAGACAGAACAACTACCACACAAGTTATAGACGAAACACTGAGCCCTACTTGGGATGAATTACTTGTATTTCAAGATGTTCTACTGTACAGTACCATAGAACAAATAAAAGCTGATCCACCAACTATTGTTATTGAAATTTTCGATCAAGATAAAGTAGGAAAATCTGAATTTATCGGTCGTACTCTAGCAAAGCCACACATAAAAGCATTTGAAGATACTTATGAAAGACCACAGTTTCCTCCCTCACTCGAGTGGTATGACATAACTCGTGGTGATGATCGAGCAGGAGAGCTATTGGCTACTTTTGAGCTATTAGAAATACCCTACAAACAAGATGTATATATTCTTCCCGAGCTACCAAAACCTAGAGAAGCTAATGGCAATCCACCAATCGACACAAATAAAGGTCCAATCCTACCGGTTCCGAGAGGCATTCGCCCAACTCTTTCTAAATATCGTATAGAAGTATTGTTCTGGGGCTTGCGGGATCTTAAACGTGTCCATCTTCTTACTGTCGACAAACCAAGGGTAGACATAGAATGTGCTGGCAATATTCTTTCTTCGACGATAATACAAAATGCTAAACGCAATCCGAATTTTACTAATCCCGTTAAGTTTGTTGACGTAGAGCTGCCCGACCAAGATTTGTACAGACCTCCGTTGACCATTCGTGTTGCGGACTGCCGAAGTTTTGGTAGAATAACACTCGTTGGCACACATACCATTAATTCTATCCACAAATACATATACACACCAATGAGCAAGCGAGACAGAGAAATTGAAGAGAGAAAGAAGTCTTTGATTCAGCTACAAAACGTGGATCTGCGAGCAAATTGCATCGTTCAAGATGACGTTTTTGCCATTGAGAATGAAAAAGAAAGTTGTCCATTACTGAATCGCGATGGACGACCTGGTGTCTCTTATGGCTCTGGGGTGAAACAGCCAATGCGAAAGGAATTCAGCAAGCGTGATTCGGCTAAAAAAAGAAAAGCCAGTACCGATTCATTATTAGATGAAGATGAGGGTAGCAAGGACTGGTGGACCAAATACTTTGCTTCTGTTGAGTCGATGATTGAAGATGAAAAAGAAGCTAAGCGCGAGCGACAAGGTTTCCTGCAACCGACACAGATGACATTTATTGATGAGACTCGCTCCCCGCGCGATGAGGTACACTCGCCGAGATCGGACCGTGACCGCAACAAGCGACGACAGACTCTTTCACCAAAAGCTAAAGTTAGCCCAACAATCCCAAAAAAAAATGAAATACCTGCTTCTGCATTGACCAAAGTAAGTATACTACAACCATTAACTTTTTTTTGAGTTTATTGGGCGAATATTTTATTGTTTTATTTTTAAAGATATACCCGCACGAACTCGAAGCTGTTCCGGAGTATGATGAGTTCAAGGAATGGCTCCATTCATTTGAATTATACAGGGGAAAGAAGACAGGTGATGACTCTGAAGACGAGAATCGCATTGTTGGCGCTTTTAAGGTAAATATAAATTGTTAACTCACTATTCTATACACACAACAGATAGATGCCTACTTTCTTTATCTTATACCATATACCTAATCTCTTTCAGAATTTACTCTTTTGTTTCCTATAAACTATTTGCCTCTTCTCTTCCTACTAACTCGTTGATTCCTTTTGGTAGGCTTTCTTTACCCTTCCACCTTGCCTGCACACACTAAACATTGTTATTGTGTTGTTTACTTGTATAAACTTTATCAAATGCTGTACAAAAAACTCTTTTTTTAGGGTGCTATAAAAGTTTATAAATGGCCTCTGCCAAGAGGAATTGACGATCATACAGTGATGGGATTTGATCCAAATTACGGCTTTTTCCAAGGCGTCCCAAATAATGATCCGATACATGTTTTAGTGAGAGTTTACATAGTCAAAGCTACTGATCTCCACCCAATGGATTTAAATGGAAAAGCTGACCCGTACATAGTACTGCATTTAGGCTCGAAGAGGATAAGCGACAAGGAAAACTATGTGTCGAAGCAATTAAACCCTGTATTCGGCAAGTGCTTCGAGATTGAAGCGACTTTTCCACAGGACTCGATGCTGTCAATTCAGGTGTTAGACTGGGATTTATTGGGCTCAGATGATTTGATCGGAGAAACTAAAATCGATCTAGAAAATCGCTTCTACAGCCGTCATAGAGCTACATGCGGATTGCCAATGAAATATGAGGAGTACGTAAATTTTCAGATAATTAATAGTGAAATAATAAGCCAATGAAAGTAACTGCTTATCTCTTACTTTAATAATGAATCCTAGTATTATAATTATTTGTATAAGTGCTTTATGTCCCCTACTTTGTTTTTGTCTATTATTTTATCAAGTTTCATTGTAATTTCTTGTCTAACCATATTTATTCATATAGGCAAGGCTATAACCGCTGGCGCGACGCTATGAAGCCCACTCAGATCCTTGCTAAGCTTTGCAAAGATGGTAAAATTGATCCTCCCATTTACGAATACGGTCGTGTAAAAGTAGGCCGTACCATATTCAATATGCCCATGGACGACGCTGAATTATTTACCAACCCTGATACTGTGGAGGAGCAGATGGCTCTAGTGGTGCTGCGTCGTTGGCAGGAAGTACCACGAATTGGAACCAAACTGGTCACGGAACATGTCGAGACTAGACCTCTTTACAATCCGAACAAACCTGGTATGATATCTAATCCAAATGCTATAAGCTAAGACTTTAAATGACTTTTCTGTTTAATGTTATTTAATTTTTGTCTGTGGTTTTCACTGTTCTTAGGGATTTTTCCAACTCATTTTGTATTTGCATCACTTTATTATGTATTTTGTAAAGGTATCGAACAAGGTCGCCTGGAGATGTGGGTGGATATGTTCCCTATGGACATGCCTCTACCGGGTCCACCGATGGACATATCAGCCCGCAAGCCCAAATCCTATGAAATGAGGGTTATCATTTGGAATACTGACGACGTAGTTCTTGAGGATGACGCCTTCTTTACTGGAGAAAAGATGTCTGACATCTATGTTAAAGGGTGAGTATTGATTGTTTTCTAATGTGGAGTTTATACTACACATTAAAATTAAAATATATCTCGCTCGATCTGCTCTACATCTTTAGATCTGCTCGCATTTATCATGTTATTTTATCCTTAAGTTTGAATTGTGACCCTGTAAAAACGAGTGTAGATAAAATGTTTCATGTCAGGATCAGATTCAGAACTATTTATCATGTTGTTTGCCAGGAATACTCCCATCTCATACTACCAACATTTTAAATGTCTGAATATGTCACACACACACACACACACCCCTGTTTGTACAGACGGCCTTTCGAGGACTATGGTTTTATATCACCCAACCGAGGACTCTCTCAAAAACTATGTTAATGGCGTTGTATTGCTTTTTTAATACGATGGAAAGAAACAGAACATACATTGCTAATTGACAGGTCTATTCTTGTGGCGTTATCGCAGCATTTTGTTTATTAACTTTCGTTGACCAATGCGGGGACTTAAAATACACTGCCAACGCTTATGGAGACATCCTTCCGAGGACGTTTGTGTTAACCTTTCGAGGACCCAATGGCCGGACTAGACATGACAATCCGAGGACTCGCTTTCACACACTTTTTCTTGAGCCCAGTACAATGCGAGGACCTTGTGTTAGACTTTACACAAACTATGTGAGGACGTTTTCCCGAGTTCCGCGTATACAATACGAGGACCACTAATGTGTAAAAATAACATGTTTGAAGTACCATCTGAGAACATTTATTTTTTAATGCTCCAACACAGTATTTTCACTATTGGCTGACAAAATGACCAATCGCGAATAATTTGTTGCGTGGAAGTGTAAGCGTTTGTTACCTAGAAACCTAGCGATGCTTGTGACTAGAGTCGCACGCATTGCAGTAGCCGCAGATTGCACACAAGACTCAAATACGGTGCGGACGTATTACAGCAGTCTACGGGTAACTTCTTGTGATAATTTATTATGATTCCTATTTCACTTACGTAATATATGATTTTATATTAAAAATATTATAATATATTTAAATCTTAAAGGTTTAGTTAACATTGTAATAACAATGTAACATTTAATAGTAAAAAGCTTAGATTTATTTTCTCTGATCTATTTATGGAAGTAGGGATTAGTCATACCTAGTCAGGATTTGTATTTGTAAGGATTAAGTAATTTCGACTTGGCGCGGCGAAGTTTACAATAACTCGCGTTGGGGTATATGTGAACTGCTATTTTCGTATTGAGACCAAAATTTTTGATTGTGTTAAAGAGGCGAAATGCACAATCAGTATTTTTTTTTAATATTACGGGGAAGCTTTATTATAAATTATCCTATTTATATTTATGGTATTAAATTAAGAATGCGCCACCGCGATAAATTGAACCCCCGCTGGGAATCAAACCAAGACTGCTGGGTCTGAGACCGGTGGTCTTATCACTAGACCACAGAGGCGGTAAAACTGGTGGTAGAATTGTCATAAAAAATATTAACATATTTAAGAAATTTTACCGCACCTGTGGTCTAGTGGTAAGAACTCAAACCCAGAGGTCCCTGGTTCGATTCCCAGCGGGGGTACAGATTGTGCTCGGTTTGGTCGGTGGTAGGGCTTGTTCTAATTCCGCCTGGCTAGCTACCACCATCTTATCTAAATATGTCGCCATAACAACCATGTTATCAACATTGTTGTGTTCCGGCAGTTAGAAGTTCTGGTAAACCTAAAGGTAAAGGTAGTTAGTTAGTAGTGACTCTAAGTAACGGCTATTTCTAAAAAAAAGTTAGTTATGGATAATTAAAATTTGCCCGTGACTCCGTTCGTAAGAGCTATAAAAATGATTATAAAGGATATTAAATATTTTTTTACCATAAGAAGTTCGTATACACCACTATGAATGGTGGTGGTGTACCACAGAGAAGTCAAGCTGTGTCTATGATCTGACCCAACTGATTTAGATGTAACACCGTACTTTTTTAGATAATTCTGCTTTCTAACAAAGAAAATTTAATCAAAATCTGTTGAGCGGTTTGTGTGTGATAGAGTACCTAACAAACAAATAGACAGACGGACAAACAAAAATTCTAAGATTTAAAAAAATATATATTTAGGGTATGTTTTTTTTGGAGAGTTTGCCGATGGCATTTTCAGCTTCACCTGGCTTTTTTTCGGGGGCGACGAGAAACGTAAAGGGTTCCTCAAGCCATGTGAAACTTATCACCTTCTGAGGTTTTCTAGAGGCATCACGCACTAGTGCGTGTCCCCGTGCCCTACTAGATTCTTCGAGGGGTTCGGATCGGATCGGGGGGATCAACCCGAGGGCGCCTCTAAAGGCTCGGACCTCGGCTCGGGTTGACCGGGTCGTGGTGGTGGGGAGAAGCGCCCAGGTACATGTCTGTACCTGGTATAGAACGCGTGTGAACCGGCTCGTCGTGCCCTTGTTCTACGAATACGGTGTCTTGGGCCTAGGCTAGTGTGCATGTTTAGTGTATTCTGTAAATGTTTAGTGGCATTTAGAGGATCGGGCGAGGGGGTTAGCAACTTATATACTTTATTTCTTCTTTTATATGCACTTACATTTAAATAAATAAAAAGTAAATATGGTAAGAAGAAAGACAAAGAGTTGAAAAATTTCCACGAGTGGGATTCAAACCCGTACCCCATGACTCTCTGTTCAATGAGCTCTATTCAATGTCGACAACTACGTCATCAACATCCGATCTTAATATTTTTACAAAAGATCAGTTAAGAATTGGGCAAGCTATATTTATGATTCTTTACATATAATTTTACGCAATAAGCAACGAGCGAACAAATTAGAATTTGAAAAATACGAAGTGTTGAAAAACAATCCACGAGCGGGATTCGAACCCGCACCCATGCCCGGTCAGGTGCACTGCCAACTATGCTATCGTGGCTCAATCACAACAATATTTCGCAAATATGAGTAAAATAATATGTAAATTATCATAAATATAGCTTGCCTAATTCTTAACTGATCTTTCAATATTTGTAAAAATATTAAGATCGGATGTTGATGACGTAGTTGTCGACATTGAATAGAGCTCCTTTGGCTTATAAAGTAAAAGTAGATAGTGTTGATTAATTTTGGCGAGTTGGATTGAGCCACGATAGCGTAGTTGGTAGTGCACCTGACTCGTCATGTCATGGAGCGGATTTGAATCCCGCTCGTGGATTTTTTTCAACACGTTTTTTTTTTCAATTACTTATACATTTTTGTTTTTGTTATGATAATGTTTGATCACATATTTTTGTTTCTTCTACAATGCGAACTTACATGGGGTGTCAGTGTCTTCGAAGAGATTGTTAGTTGACTACGGCTAGATCTTTTGTCCATTAATAGATCCCTAACCAGCTACTTTTATTCGTATTCAACACAATAACCAATCACAATATGTGTACTGTTTGTCACTGAGGAGTTCTATGTGGTATCTCAGTAGTCCACGACCCTTTGTCCACTGCTAGGTACCTAACCAGTTACTATTCTTCTTATTCAACACAATAACCAATCACAATGTTTGTACTGTTTGTCACTGAGGAGTTCTATGGGGTATTTCAGTAATCCACGACCATTTGTCCACTGATTGGTACCCAACCAACTATTATTTTTTGTATTCAATACAATAACTAATCATAATATGTGTACTGTTCTTTATTGAGGAGTTCCATAGAATATCTCTGTAGTTCACAATCTTTTGTCTACTGATAGGTACCTAACCAGCTATTTTCTTTTGTATTCAATACAATAACTAACCACAATATGTGTACTGTTGATAAGTAAAGAGTTCTATGTGGTATCTCAGTAATCCACGACTCTTCGTCCACTGATAGGTACCTAACCAGTTACTATTCTTCGTATTCAACACAATAATCAATCACAATATTTGTACTGTTTGTCACTGAGGAGTTCTATGAGGTATTTCAGTAATCCACGACCCTTTGTCCACTGATTGGTTCCTAACCAACTACTATTCTTCGTATTCAATACAATAACTAATCATAATATGTGGTCTGTTCTTTATTGAGGAGTTCCATAGAATATCTCTGTAGTTCACGATCTTTTGTCTACTGATAGGTACCTAACCAGCTATTTTCTTTCGTATTCAATACAATAATTAACCACAATATGTGTACTGTTGATAACTAAAGAGTTCTATAGGGTATCTCCGTAGTTCACGATCCTTTGTCCACTGATGAATACCTAACCAACTACTTTCATTTGTATTCAATACATTAACTAATCACAATATGTGTACTGTTCGTTTTTCAGGAGATCCATAGGATATCTCCGAAGTCTGAGATGTTTGTTTATTGATGGGTACCTAACCAGCTAGTTTATTTCGTATTGCATATTAAAACGCTTGTTTTTAAAATTGTTTTTTTTTAATTTTATTTTTACTTTTTTAATATTTTCGTTTTCTCTATGTTTAGCTAGTGCTAAACTATTTTTTTCTAAGAAGCAATGTCGCTGGTGGATATCGCTTTCATAGCAATCATTTCCTGTCGCTTCAATTTCGCCTTCTCTAAACGTCTCTTTCTTTGTGTAGTAGTTTCTTTTTTGTTCATGTTATTCCCTCGAGTATAGGACAAAAACGGTCCATCCCCAGAGGTGCTTTGTAGGGGTATAAGGGCTTCAGTACAACAGGGTTCCACCTGGTACCCTGAGGCGCAACGTTAGCAATATGACATGTTTATACACCCTCATACCATTCAGCCCTCGGCACGTGCTCACCTAAGCATTGGGTCATCCATCTAATCCATCAAATTTATTTATTTTTATTGATTTAAACTTTTGCAACATATAAAGCAACAGCAAATATTACATGGCGGACTTAATGCCTGGCATTCTCTACCAGACAACCTTAGGGTGGTGCAAAGATAACATTTTATTCAATAAGATATATTATAAATAATTTAAATGTAAGTATATAACACATGCATAAATATTGTATATACATAAACATATAATTATGTGTATTGTAAATACGTAAACTACAATAAATACACATACATAAAATACATAAGTAGTTCTAATAGGACGTTATAAAGATGATTCTGCCATGATTATATCAAACAAGAGCTCGCGTACTTTCTATAAGTAGCCATCCTGATTTCGAGAGGCAGGGCGTTCTACAGGAGAATGGATTGAAAAAAAGAATGAACAAAACCATATGTATGAGAGGGACAGAAATGGAGATGATTATTTGAGGACCGGAGATTTTTACTCTGAAAGGAGCAAAGAAGCATTTAACAAAGACAGAATCCACATTCATAACAAACGGAACGAACAAACGAACAAACTTATTTTACCGAGTTCCTATGGTCATCTTCCAGCTCCATCATCATACCCTAGTTACCATCTAGCACCAAAGTACTCGTCAAGACGAATCATACGAGCCCAAACTCGATGGGGTTGTGTCGTTTAATTACCGAGATCCTGTGTCCATCTTCTAGCTCCATCATCAGACCCTGGTTACAATCTAGCACCAAAGTACTCGTCAAGATGAACCATACGAGCCCAAACTCGATGGGGTTGTGTCGTTTAATTACCGAGTTCCTGTGTCCATCTTCTAGCTCCATCATCAGACCCTGGTTATAATCTAGCACCAAAGTACTCGTCAAGACGAACCATACGAGCCCAAACTCGATGGGGTTGTGTCGTTTAATTACCGAGTTCCTTTGGCCATCTTCCAGCTCCATCATCATACCCTGGTTACCATCTAGCACCAAAGTATTCGTCAAGACGGATCAAACGAGTCCAAACTCGATGGGTTGTGTCGTTTAACTACCGAGTTCTTATGGCTACCTTTCGGTTCCATCATCAAACCCTGGTTACCATCTTGCACCAAAATACTCGTGAAGACGAATCATACGAGCCCAAACTCGATGGGGTTGTGTCTCGTTTAACAACCAAGTTCCTATGGCCACCTTCCGGTTTCATCATCAGATCAGCTTCATGTATTAATAATTTTGCATTGTCATCCGATTTACACATGCATGCAAAATTTTAGCTCAATCGGTAACCGGGAAGTGGATCATATTTAACTTGCAGATTTGATTACAGACACCGGGACAGGTGAATGAAACTAAATAAAAGCTTGTAAAAATGGAACCATCTCGGGAAAAATAGCTATCGATCAAAAAAAAAATCATCCATATCGGTGCATAAATGACGGAGATATGCGCGAACAAACACATAAAAAAAACATGTAGGTACAACCGAATTGATAACCTCCTAAATTGTGTTATGAAAATGAGGACCAACGACGGTACCACAACAACCTAGATCCGGGACAATATAGAAAAAGTTCGTTTTTCTATATGATGACCTCGGAGATGGTGACATCAGAGAACGGCGTGCGAGCCACTCGAATAGGGAGGTCTTTGATAACGAAGGTTGCATTAAAAGTAATGATCATCTATTTAAAAAATACTTACTTTGCTTACATTCCTTGTTCTTACAAAACGAGGACGGAAAAACAACACTCTTTGATAACGACGTGAAAATCTATCCATATGAGGACCTAAATACACTTTGTCAGATACTGATACTAATCCGAGGTCTTGAGTGTAAAATTTACACATTAGTCCTCAGACAGTACAACATACATGACTCATGTGTATAGCAAGTGTGTATAAATCGATAGTGGCGCCGCCTGGTGTTCACACTCTGTCGGGGTGTGTACAGAAATTTCCAAGACCAATCCGAGGATTTGTTGACTTTTCTTTATTAAGTATATAGAAAGGTTCAAAATCGCACGTAGAGTACGATGCAGTAATCAAGTCAAACCGAGGACTCACAAAAAAGTCCTCGGATTGAAAACGTCCTCGGATGTGCCTTGTGTATTCAGGCCTACGTCCTCGTATGGTACTTAAAACAAACACACACACACACACACACACACACACACACACACACAAACACACACACACACACACACACACACACACACACCCCCACACGCACACGCACACGCACACGCACAAATATATTATATACATATATATTTACAAACATCCATTACACGAACACTCACACACATACTCACATAGGTTATCTGTTTCTCATTTAATTATAATTTGTGAAGAACTTTATTAAAATAAATAGATACTATTTGCAGGGAGGGCCTGGCGACCTGTAGCCCAGGTTTCCTTTTTTTCCGAAACCTTTATCAGACACCAGTCTCTCACAAATATAGGATGCTGTATATAAATATACTATTAGTTAATAAGCCTTAATCGAATGTACCTATTTTTGTGATGGGAAAAATAAACATTTTTTAAATTTTTTTATTTATAATATATTCCTTTACTCAGATGGGTTAAAGGCCCCGACGACTGCCAATGTACCGACATTCACTACCGCTCCTTAACCGGTGAAGGCAACTTTAACTGGCGCTTCATCTATCCATTCGACTATTTGGAAGCAGAGGAGCGCATAGTGATATCACGCAAGGAGTCAGTGTTTTCTTGGGATGAAACAGAGAGCAAGATCCCGGTTCGCCTGGAGTTGCAGGTTTGGGATGCCGATCACTTCTCGGCTGATGATTTTCTGGGTAAGTGAGCTGCTGTATTGAGAAACTCAGGTTTTGTGAAACTTGTTCTTATACAGGCCATGCCTGCGACTCAGTATATTATTTAATATTGTATTATAAAGTAATTGTGAGGGTAGGTGGTTAGCTATTTACTATCTCTTCAAAATTAATAGACAAACTTTAGTTTTCCGATGGGTTTTCCTTAATCAAGGCAGAACTTTTTTTTGTTTCTATCTTTAATGTCTGTGTCTGAGTCATTTCAGTAATATATTTCAGCAGTAGCTTTTAATGTACTGCGCCATGAGGTTCGCATAGCACAATTTCTCCTAACGAGCAATAATTAATTAATTTCATCTTAGCAAACGAATAGTGCCTATAAAGGTATGTCGTAGAACCGATAATTGAATTTGATTACTCGAGAATGCTCCAGGCGATTCTATTGAAATAGCTATACTAAAGTTATTAGTCTTATCTGAATTATACATTTAAATCTGCTTATCAAGGCAAATTGCACTTAAAGATATTGACTGTCTGGACTTTATCAAATTCAGTATTTTAAAGCTATGAATCAGAGCAGCACTCGGCAGAAGAAGAGAATCAGACAACCAGAGAAAATTTATATTCGGGTGAAATTATTTTTTCATACTTATTTAGTAATCTTCTATTACCCAAACCGCTGAACCATCAACGTTGAAGTTTTGCAGACATGTCCCGTTGATAAGAAATAAAAAGAGGATTTCCAAATTTTTCACTTACCCGTTACTGTATAAAAAAATACAATGTAAGAAAAACTACAACTTAGGAGTAACTATGTACATAATTACACTTACTAAACTTAAAGCAACACCAACATTTACACATAAACATAACCATATATTAACTGACTTCATCGCGCGGGGCCTCGATTCTGCTATTTAAAACGTCCGCAATCGCTGTTTGTGCTTCAATAGGCTACTGTCAAAATTCATCAAAAAACACACGATCAAGAAGTTTTTAAATTAGCAGACTAAAGCACCAGGGAGATTGATTGAATTTTTCCAACATGTCATTATTTCTAGGTGCCATAACCCTCGATTTGAACCGCTTCCCTCGCGGTGCGAAGTCCTCCAAGCTATGCACCCTGGACATGTTGCGCAACGACGGCTCCGTGCCGATGGTAAACCTGTTCAAGCAGAAGCGCGTCAAGGGCTGGTGGCCCTTCTACATCAAGCGTGATACTGAAGAGATGGAGTTGACAGGGAAAGTTGAGGCCGAGATACATCTTCTGACTCGAGAGGAGGCGGACAAGGTGCCTGCTGGGCTGGGACGCAACGAGCCGGACCCGTTGGACAAGCCAAAGTACGTATTCTACCGTTACCGTTGGCCTTGCACATATCATAGTTATTTATAGTGTTCTTTCTCTTTTATTTTATTTCTATTTTTTCTTTTTGTGATTGTGTTAATTGTTTTAAGATGTTCTTCTGTTTTATTTTATTTTTATTTTTCTCATCTGTTTGTATTTGTTTTTGTGCAGGTCAATAAATGTTTCTTATTCTTATTCTTATTCTTATTCTATAAATGGGGAAAAGATGGACAGCTACCTGTAGCCCGGGTTTTTTTTGATGCATAGCCCGGGTGTGTGATCAACCCGTATTAGGCAAGACTGTTGATTAAGCCATTACCCATCAACTGTAGTGATGACTTGATTTCAATGATAGAGGCCTTTGCCCAGCCATGGGACAGTCATAGGCTATTTACTACTCTAAGATAGACTGCGAGTTTCTGAGTTGTGGTTAAATACTCTGAACATTTTACTTCGCCACCTCTGTAGATTAATGGTAAGACCGCTGCTGGTCTGAAACAGAGAGATTAGTCCCAAAGGTCGGGTTCGATTATCAGTGAAGTTTTGGTACATAATTTGTACTCGGTACATTATATCATTTTATCTAAGTCTGTCGCCATAAAAACATTTTTATATTCCGACAGTTTTGACGCAACCATTCCTTTTTCTAGTTGAGGATTCCGGGTTAAGTGCTCGATCTCGCGGCCTCATCGTCATTTACCATCAGATGAGATGAGGCGAAGGCCTAGCGCTTACCCGTATATACAATATGAAACAAAAACATTGTCCGATCCGTAAAGGTGTTATTAGGTATCGAGATTCAGTTCTATTTACGTAATTATTTTAAAATAATAAAGTGAAAAAATTTACTCCGATAAAAAATTTGTTAAATGACAAAACTTACATGGCAATACTTTTGTCGACACTTCGGTAGGTAAGACCTTTGGCGCCGCCGCCATTGATAAAAGTGTGGTCACATTTATAAAAATAGTATAATTTTGTGGTAATTTTAACAATACCTGTACAAAAAACTTGCGTTTTAAATTACGATACTTAACTCTTTCATTTTCATTAATAATATATATTTTTTTTGTTATTTGTATATCTATGTACCGCTTTTCGATCGGACAGAGTTTTTGTTACATATTGTATGTGTATATGTCAAAAGTTTTATCTAATTACTTACCTAATGTAAGTGGTTCGTGTCGTACAATGGCATTTACTCAAACCCAACTCGCTTTAGGCCAGCGTGGTGGGTCGTTGATATGCCTATGTGCTCTTGTTCACGTTGCATAATCTGAGCCTGACAAACCTAAATCTAACAAAGGAACTTTAATAGGCGACGACTCTCTTACTTGTTTCAGCCGCCCAGACGCTTCCTTCATGTGGTTCCTGAACCCGTTGAAGTCGATCCGTTACATCGTGTGGCACAACTACAAGTGGACCATTCTGAAGGCTGCCATCATCTTGTCGTTGGCTCTGATGATCTTGCTGCTCGTATATGCTGTACCGGGCTACACCGTCAAGAAGATGCTGGGCGCCTAAACCATTAACCACAGAGATTTTAATCATTAGATTTTTATGTTGTCGGCTAAACTAAAAGTATCGATGTTAGCAGGCGCATACAACGTAACGGAACAGACCGACTGACGGCGGCGCAGCGAGTGAATTCTCTTTTCATTGCGCGGTATAAATGCTCAACGCACAACGTATAATTGGCATCACATGCCATGTCACTCATTATTGTCACCAGCTCATTTTATGTCCCCACTGATGGGGCCTCCCTATGGCTCGAAACACCACAAGGAAAACGGGCCATAATCATCACCAGGGCCGTCTTAAACCTATTGGAGGCCCTGGGCACTTACGGATAAAGGGGTCCTTATGCTACGCTAGATTTTAGTAAAACAGGCAAAAGGAGTAGAAAAGCAAAACTCTAGATTTATTCAACTGGTATTTTTATTTATTTGCAGCCAGATAGAGTTGCCAGTGTTAGGCCCTTGGTTTCTTTGAATTAAAAATCAAAAGAAGTCAATAAGTTAGTAATTCTTGTTTCGCAAAACAAACATATTTATCGGTAATATCGATTATCGGTTAGTGATCTGGCAGGGACAAGGGGGCCCCATCGATTGCGGGACCTTGGGCACTTACACAGAGTGCCCAATGGTAAAGAATGGCCTGATCATCACGCAGGCCTAGCGCAGATTGGTGATTGTTAACTACTGCTAATGCAGCCGGCACCAACGACTTTACGTGCCTTCTAAAGCACGGTGGAGCTCGAGATGATAAGTACATTTTTGGTCACCCATCCGATGACCGTTCTTTTTAAAAGTTGCAGCAATCGCAGACAGAGTGCGTTAACCACTGCGCCATCGAGCCCCTCACGCCATGAAGCCGTGCCGCGGCCGCTGGTCGCTCTGTTCCGTGCCCTCGCCCAAATAGCTCTACACACTAGCGCTTCTCGCAGACCCCGCGACAACGCAACGCAAACATTGTAATAACGCTGTTCGGATCGCGCAGTAATCAGATGCGATCATGAGATTCTTACCATGACCTGGGTTACGTAGCTAGCCGTAACGTATGGGCATTAAGGCGGCGCCGGCGCAGCTTGTACGTTGCATTGTCGTAGCGTCTTCGTGTCTCTTAGGTATTCAATTTTGATGCATAAATATTTAAAAACGGCGTAAGTACATATTCCCATAAAGTCTCTTTAGATTTGGTAATCGCAGTAGTAAAACCAAACCAAAGTAATCGCAGATGCAATCGGGAGTAGGAATTGGGAGGTGGGAGGGGTGAGAGATGGGCCAGTCTACGGATTCCACTCTATGGCAAGCAAGGGCAAATCTAGCGATTGAAATCTTTCATAATCAATATTTGTAAGAATATCTACATCGTCTAGAAGCGAAACTTGTCATTTCTGGCAGCTATTTTAATGACTGGAACAGTCCCTTTATGTTAATCATTAGATTTAGCTTTATTTTACGCTGCTATCTATTGGGCGTTGAAAACGTTTCGATAAGTAGTACATTATATAATTCAAAATTCGATGATTTTCGCTTCTATACGTCTAGTCAGTGTTTATTAATCTTATTGCATAACCAATAGTTATATATTCAACTGGATCTCTTTGTTTAGGTAGAATCGATGTTTATTAATCTCAAATGTATGTAACCATTGTATTTAGCGTACACAGTGCGCCTATTTTAATCATTACATGAAATATATTCGCTCTTATTAGCTGTCTACATTGATGTTTTATTTCTACCATCATTTTCACCCTTAGATAATAAATGACTTACAGTTAAAGAAACATCATCAGAAATCAACATCTAGTTTGTAATAATAATTTAGTACCTGCATGAATAGCTCATTCAAAATTAGTACCTACATAGTGTCACATTAGAACATTTATACATACTAGTGGTCGCCCAGTGGTCGAAATTTGACCGTAATTTTATTAAGGCTGCACGGATTGTATCCTAAGCAATGAAAAATTAAAAAAGAATGTGAGTTTGGATTCTACAGCTTCATGGTTTGAATTGGCATTGATATTGACAGATTTCGGCCGCTCCTCTTCCATTTTTGAAATTTTTGAAAAGAGTATATATGTCACACACTTAGAGCATTGCTCTAAGGTCACACAAATACATGGTATAGTGTGTAATGTTTGTTTTTTTTTAAATAATAACATTCTGCAATCCTTCTCTATATAAACTATAAGTGTGCGAAATTTCATACTCCTCTTTTAGATAGGCCGTTGAATGGCACTGTGCCGCTATTAGTACAAAAAATAAAAAAGCAGTGATAAAATTCAGCGCTTACCGCGTCAGTGCAGCCGCCCGGATTGCGGAAGACCCAGGTTTGATTCCTGGCAAGGTCAAGTAGGCGTTTAATTTTTTCACTGTATTTTATAAAAAAAATAATTTAGCTTCCGTGCAGCAGTTAGCACTTAAAAATAAAAAGTAAAAATTTACTATAGCGTTGTGTTTGCGAATTTGTGGTATTTCATCTGCAAAGATGAATCTGCATAGCCATCGGTTGCAATAACCGTTGGATAGATGGCGCACCGTGCCACTATTAGCACAAAAACTTACAAAGCAGTGACAACATTCAGCACTTACGTCAGCCTTCCCGGTAGCATAGCGGTCAGTGTAGCCGCCTGGATTGTGTAAGACCCAGGGTCCACTACGGAGTACGAAGAATTTGTATAAACAAAATGCACTGCCTGCTCGGGGTGAGGAAAAGAATTCCACATAACCAGGGGCGTACGACCCTTGGTTATGTGAAATACCAGGATGCCAGTATAAGTATAAGAATAAGAAACATTTTATCTGCACAAAAACAAATACACACAGATGAGAAAATAAACGAGCGAGCCTAACAGTAGTCGCATATGATGTGTAACATTTGACATCTCATCTTAGTAATGAGCAATTTTAACATTATATTCTGAAAAAAATGGGCTAAGCAGGTAGTACATCATTTTATAACTAAGTATAAAATAAATGCAGTAAATACTCATTAGAAGACATAATAAATGCAGTAAATACTCATTAGAAGACATTTGACATGTTAAAATGACCTTTGATAGTCAAATGACACAATAATATGTCACATATAATAATAGTATGGCTTGGCGGGAAAGTGAAGAGTCATGTCTGCGGTTTTGTTTTATTTTCGAAAATTTGTGTTATATCGAATATTAATGTGAAATAATGGTGGATTATTAACCGTTAAGTGTTCGTGAGTGTGCACGAGTGTTGGCAAATAAAACAAAACAGTGCAACGTCACTTTTCAAATTCTCTCAAGACGTCCGCCCGAGGACTTAGTAAAGCCCCACATCTTTACTGAGATACTCGAGGGGTTGGGGGTATATCATTTCTCACTTCTCATTTCTATTATCATTCATCATCATCATACAGAAAAGAAATATTGTTTATTTATGTATTACTAATAATAAAAAATACTTGAAATTGGCTAAATGCTAAACGCGAAGCCATTAATTAAGATTAAAAAAAAAAAAAAAAATAATAGTATGTCATGTTCATAATGTCGATTTTGGACTTCTTGGCGGGAAAGTGAAGAGTCATGTCTGCGGTTTTGTTTTATTTTCGAAAATTTGTGTTATATCGAATATTAATGTGAAATAATGGTGGATTATTAACCGTTAAGTGTTCGTGAGTGTGCACGAGTGTTGGCAAATAAAACAAAACAGTGCAACGTCACTTTTCAAATTCTCTCAAGACGTCCGCCCGAGGACTTAGTAAAGCCCCACATCTTTACTGAGATACTCGAGGGGTTGGGGGTATATCAATTCTCACTTCTCATTTCTATTATCATTCATCATCATCATACAGAAAAGAAATATTGTTTATTTATGTATTACTAATAATAAAAAATACTTGAAATTGGCTAAATGCTAAACGCGAAGCCATTAATTAAGATTTAAAAAAAAAAAAAATGTCGATTTTAAATTTACAAAATGGCGCGCGCTTGCGTGCTTCCCCGACTTCCTGTTACACTGTTACACTTACTTCCGTCTCAATTTACGAAATCACTCCCACAAATTGCTTATATAGAAAATTAAAATAAAACAAGAACAACCAACACAGCGAACAAAAAATAGTTTGAACATTTAACACAATTACAAAAACAAAAATTAAAAGAAAAAAAAGCTATGTTGTGCAACAGATATGCTTTTGTGGCAATACACAGAATGCCACAAAAGCGCTGGTTTTCAGACAGTATAACATAAAATTCACAGATTTCGCAGTCCCCGCAAGAATCGGAGCATTGAAAATGAATACAACAATTTACGAAAAAATAAAACATTTACTTTAAATAACACAATTCCAACTTGAATGCACTTCTCGCCTTCATCCGCATCTTTTAACACCATTACCATGACGATCGGTCAATAATAACCCTAATAATCAAATACGGAAATACCCGTTTTTCTACAACACCAAATCTAAAGGGACCACAATTATTAACCGATTTTCAAAATTTTTTTCGCCATTGTGTAGCTAAACTAATACCCTAGGACACTTTTTTATTTTTTTCTTAAGTCGTTTTTTTTTTAAATATTTACAATTTAGTATGCAAACACCCCCCAAAAAACCCGATTTTTTTTTACATTTTTCAAAATGGCAAAATAAGTTTCCAGCCGAGTTTCAAAGTTTAAACGCTCACACATGTCTCTATAAATTCCTCAACTCTTGGTACTATTTGCATCTCGATTCTCCTAAAATCCTCGGAGCTACGGCCAAAAATACGTCTCAGGCGATTTGCATCTGATAACCATTTTCAATGGTAAAATAAGTCTATCGGCTGCTCTAAGCTACAACTTTCCATTAGGGTGGCAATTTCGAGTTTCATTTGCCGTTCGATCACGTTAACGAAAACCAGAATTTGTATGAATGATACTCTCGCAAAAGGCACTCAGAAACATAAAATACACTTTTGAAAAGCACGCCCTTTTCATTTTGAATTTATTCGTTTACATATATTAGCTATGTATTTTTATTTAATGAATAAAAAAAATATGAGAAAATATGGACGTACAAAAAGATATATAACATTTGTTACAAGCGACATAAAGCACTATGTTAGACTTTAAGGCGCTGCGCAAACGTAGACACTTTTGTGTTTTTGTGTCCAGTTACTTCCACCTGACACTAATCAAAAAGTGTTCGGCGCAGGTAACTGGACACACAAAGTCGTCAGTTGAAGACACAAGCAACATTAACAAACTTCCTTACAATTGTACTGAGCTGCGCAAACGGACGATGCAATCGGTGTCCGTATCCTGTGTGCGACACAAGCCACGCACACGTCTATCGTGAAACAGATTCACGAGATGAAAATAAGATACGAATTGTCACCGCAACCGGCAACTGTGTTCAATCGCCGCCACCGGACACAGCAACTCGGTTTCCTGTGATGGTGTGCCGTGTCGGTAACAAAAAGTGTCTACGTTTGCGCAGCGTCTAACTAAAGAGACGTACCGTAGAGATGTTGCGTCACTCAGCGTGTTTTACAGCTTATACCATGGCGAGTGCTCTGAAGAGCTCTTTGACCTCATCCCACCTTCTTAGGAGTACACGTGTTCTTCGGAGTCACCGCTTCACTGTCTCAAATATCCCATCGTGCACAAAGAAATTTGGTGACTCATTTCTTTGTCGTACCTCCAAAAGGTGGAATAGTTTACCAGCACATGTTTTCCCTCCTTCCTATGATATGGGGTCCTTCAAAAGAGGCGTGAAGAAGCACCTTGTGGGCCGGCAGAGTGAGGTTAACTGACTGACCAGTTATCTTCGCGTCTGGACTCCATTTCCACTTAACATCAGGTGGGATGGAGTAATTTGCCGAGCTATCTATAAAAATAAACCTATACCTATATGAGGTACAGATATGAAAGCATTACAATCACATCTCATCATGAAAATATTATTGATCAGTGAGAATCGATACCAAATACCTACCTATAATTTTTTACTTAGGATTTTTTAAAGCATGTAATTATTATGAGTTAAGTTACTAAGTTCAGTTAAAGGGGACGTCCACCGGCGAGGTGGATCGACGATAACATAACCAAGACCGCGGGTTGCACGTGGTCCACATTAGCATAGGATCGAGGCGAATGGCATAAGCAAAGAGAGGCCTATACCCAGCAGTGGGTCGAGAAGTATGATGGTGATGATGATGATGATAATGATGATGAGATGATTGACGCACTTCGGTGAAGTATGGGAATTATAGAGATACTGACGAACCTTTGGTAAGCTTAGCATATCTGATGCCGCATTGAACGTTATTATTTTGAATTCTCAATATTACTGTAATATGCTATATTTTACAATTACAAGATAAAAATTTACTAAAAAGCTCAACCAGCCTCAGGAAGCTCAAGTGGGAATCAAGCTATAAAGGCATTGCTTGGCATTGCTATTCGGAAAACTAAAATAAAACCTCTTTATATTTAAAAGTAAGGGCACTATGATGAGGCATGCCAGCATGACAACCCAGCAGTCATTCTTTTATTTTTTCGAAGAGATGACATGTTATCATCTTTTTTAATACACAAAACACATTAAATTCGTTTAAAACTCAAGGATTATTCCATTTTACCTACCAAAAAATGTTTGGATCGTAGAAGCAAATCACAATAAAGAAAATGTCACACGACGATGAGAAGGAGAGACAGGAACAGAACACGGCCAAGCTGGTCATGAGCACCTTCTACAAAGTGGTCAACGAGGATGGCACAACCGCTGAAGAAATCGCCAGGTAC